>CAJHQP010003261.1:0-70481 GCA_905132765.1 Moricandia arvensis
CAGCTTTTTTTAATTTTTTTTCTCGCTCATGGGAAAGGCCTCCTTACAAAAAGTCACCTAAAAGTTTAATAAGGATCTAGTGGGCTTCTTAGAAGGCCTGATAAAATGATTACTGTTTACAAATGTTCATCTCTTTATTTTCACTTCGGTTTTACTAAATCATCTAAATAATAAGTCTACTAGGTGATTACCCGCGCGCATGCGCGGGGTGAAACGTATATATTAATAACTATTAAATATCAACTTTTATTGTCCAAACTATGTCATAAGTCTCCAAACATATGATCATGGACCGTCAATATAAAGTTGATTATAAGGTCATGTTTGTTGATATTTTTTAAACCTATATAATTTACATTGAGCTTCAATAATATTATCTAATTGTTATAGTTCACCATCTCACTTCGATATGAAGAATCGTAATTTTAAAATGATATGATTAAATAACATTAGAGATACGTGCTTGCGCCGAATAAATATTAATTATGTATACAAATTATTTATAAATATTATTATTTATTTTTGTTAATTTACATATTATACAATAATAAATATATTGAATAATTGAGTTGATAAAAATCAAAATAAATCATTTACTTATAAAATTAAATGATATTGACATAGATATATATTATACAATATGAATATTTATTTATTGAAATTTGGTACTCATATGATTTTATTAACATTTTTATATTTGCTATAACAAAAATAATATTTTTACTAATATGAATATTTATTTACCGGGCTTCCAACTCAATTTAAATTTTGAAATTAACATTTTATGTATTTTTAATATGATATATATATTAATTTAAATGATATTGAAATAAATATATATATATATATATTATATATATATATATATATATATATATATTTATATATATAATTTGAATATATATACTAAATAAGATTTAATATTTATATGATTTTATGATCATTTGTATCTTGTTACAATAAAAAAATTAAACCATTAATCAAAAAATTTCAACATAGATTTTTAGCAGTCTTGATAATTTATATTAAACAAACTCAAAATATAGCATATAAGTAAAAAAAAAAATTATTACATAGTTATGTGATTGTTAAATTTATTTTAAAAATGTAAAATTGAAAAAATGATGGAAGATACATAAATTGTTATCAGATCGTATATTAATATGTTGTAATAACATGTGACTATCGAAATATGTTGTAATCAAACGTGACTACCAAGATATGTTGTAATGTTCCATATAAGTATATAATTAACATATATGTATTTTATATGATATATATTTTAATTTAAACAATATTAAAATACATATATATATTATTTAATCTGAATATATATATATTAAATAAAACTTCATATTCATATGATTTTATGATTACTTGTATATTTCTATAACAAAACATTAATTATGGAAAAAGTACTAATACTTTTGGAATTATGCATCAATTATTTTTGTATCTTTTTCCATATTTCTATTGTTCTCATAAAATTTTCATTGTAAGGATTTTAACTGTTTTAATAATTTATAGTCGTTTTGAAAAATTCAAAATATAATATATAATAAAAAAATCTAGATTTTTTATTACATGGTTAATATGATGTTTAATATTTTTAATAACATAAATTAAACAAAATTGATGAAGGATACAAAAAATATTAACAAATATTTATTATGCAAAACATTAATTGTCACATATATGTTAATCATATTAGATAATTTCGTAGCTATTAATTAAGGAAAGAATGTAAAATATCCTTTTATCGACTACTAATCAATATGCATGTTAATTTAATAAAAGTATAATTTTTATTTTGAAAGACCAACTATATATATATATATATAATTTGAATATATATTAAATGAGATTTAATATTTATATGATTTTATGATCATTTGTATCTTGTTACAATAAAAAAGTTAAAGCATTGATAAAAAAATTCAACGTACATTTTTAGAAGTATTAGTAATTTATATTAAACAAACTCAAAATATAGCATACAAGTAAAAATCTTATTTTTTATTAAATACTTATGTGATTGTTAAATTTATTTTAAGAATATAAAATTGAAAAAAATGATGGAAAATACATAAATTGTTATGAGATCGTATATTAATATGTTGTAATGACATGTGACTATCGAAATATGTTGTAATCAAACGTGGCTACCAAAATATGTTGTAATATTCCATCTAAGTATATAATTAACATATATGATATATAGTTTGATTTAAACAATATTAAAGTACATATGTATATAAATTTAATATGAATATATGTTAGATGAAACTTTATATTCATATGATTATTTGTATCTTTTTATAACAAAACATTAATTATGGAAAAGTGCTAATAGTTTTGGAATTGTGCATCAGTTAGTTTTGTATCTTTTTCTATATTTTCATTGTTCTCAGAAAATTTTTATTGCAAAGATTTTAAAGGTTTTAATAATTTATAGTCGTTTTAAAAAATTCAAAATATAACATATAAGAAAAAAAATCTAGATTTTTTATTACATAATTAATTTGATTGTTTAATATTTTTAATAAAATAAATTAAACAAAAATGATGAAGGATACAAAAAATATTATCAAATCTATATTATTCATAACATTAATTGTCACATATATGCTAATCATATTAGGTAATTCCGTAGCTTTTATTTAAGGAAAGAATGTAAAGTATCTTTTTATGCACTACTAATCAATATGCATGTTAATTTAATAAAAGTATAATCTATTTTAGATGGACCAACTTTTTCCTAAGGATTCTGAAAGTCATTCTGGTGATGACACTGGTTACACTTTAAAGTTGTAATGCTCCAGAATTAATATATAGGGGATTCAGCGGTTTAGACTTCCTTCTTCTCCGGCGCCGTCTCAGAACTCTCGCTGACGAGATCGTCCTGTTTCTAAACCTGCTTGCTTTACGGAGTGTCTAAAGTCTCATACTTTCCTTCTTGAGATCATGTCCCTGCACAGATGAAAGCTTAACAAAACCGTATTGATACTTTCAGCTTCCGGATTCACTTCGTGCGGAAACAGTAACGCTTATTTCTCTGCTAAATCTCCAATAGCTTACCGTAGGAGAGGATGATGATCCGCGTAAGCACCAATGTTCATCGCCGTCTGTGTTTTCGATTCTCAAGTTTCGCTACCTCTGCTGAGCTAGATCCAGTACCTCTAAACCCTACTGTCTCCAAACCTCTCCTCTCCAGAAGCAGGAACACAATCCCTATCCCCCACAGAAGCAACCCCGAACCCAAAGGCCAAGACTTTGACTTTGTCAACGTAGCTCATAGCCACCTGATTCAATCTGACTGGGACGAGCTCAAGAAGCTATCTCACCACTTGGATTCATTCAGAGTCAAGAACATACTACTCAAGATCCAGAAAGATTACGTTCTGTCTCTTGAGTTCTTCAACTGGGTGAAACACCATAACCCAAGTTCCCACTCTCTTGAGACCAATGCCATTGTACTCCATACTCTCACCAAGAACCGGAAGTTCAAATCAGCAGAGTCCATCTTGAGAGAGATACTCTTAACCGGTGGCGTGGATTTGCCTGGGAAGCTGTTTGATGTCTTGTTGTATTCTTACAGGGAATGTGAGTCTACGCCACGGGTGTTTGATTCGCTGTTTAAAGCTTTTGCTCATTTGAAGAAGTTCAGAAACGCTACTGATACGTTTATGCAGATGAAGGAGTACGGGTTTCTTCCGAATGTTGAGTCTTGCAATGCTTACATGAGTTCACTGCTTGGTCAAGGGAGGGTTGATGTTGCTCTGCGGTTTTACCGAGAGATGAGGCGGTGTAAGATATCTCCAAACACGTACACTCTCAACATGGTTATCTCATGTTATTGTAGATGTGGAATGCTGGACAAGGGTATTGAGTTGTTACAAGACATGGAAAGGTTGGGTTTTAGGGCTACGAATGTTTCGTTTAATACGTTGATAGCTGGTCACTGCGAGAAGGGTCTTTTGAGCTTGGCTTGGAAGCTTAAGAACATGATGGGAAAGAGTGGCTTGCAGCCTGATGTGGTTACTTTTAACACTCTTATCCATGGGTTTTGTAGAGATGTGAAGTTGAAAGAAGCTAGTAAGCTTTTTGGTGAGATGAAAGCGGTAAACGTGGCTCCCAACACTGTCACTTATAACACTTTGATTAATGGGTACAGTCAACAGGGTGATCACGAGATGGCCTACCGGTTTTATGAAGATATGGTCTTCAAAGGGATTAAGCGTGATATTTTGACTTACAATGCGTTGATCTTGGGACTGTGCAAGCAAGCTAAGACGAAGAAAGCTGCACACTTTGTTAAGGAACTTGACAAGGAGAATTTGGTGCCAAATTCGTCGACCTTTTCTGCGTTAATAATGGGACAGTGCGTGAGGCGAAATGCAGACCGTGGTTTTGAACTGTACAGAAGCATGATTAGGAGCGGTTGCCATCCCAATGAAGAAACATTCAATATTTTGATCTCTGCTTTCTGTAAGAATGAGGATTTTGATGGAGCAGCTCAAGTGTTGAGAGAAATGGTCAGAAGATCAGTTCCTCTTGATTCAAGGACTGTTCATCAGGTCTGCAATGGACTAGCGCATCAAGGGAAAGACCAACTTGCGAAAGAGTTGTTACAGGACTTGGAAGCAAAAAGAGTCTTCAAGAACCTTTAGGTGACTGAAAAGCAAAAGGTATTTTTATTAACCAAAAAAGACTATTTCTTTTTGTTCAGTGGAATAAGAAATTGATTACGTCTTTCAGAATGGATACAATCTCATAAATATTACAAGACACAAGGAAAGAGTATATGTTACAACAACCAAAGAATATCTCAAATGAATATGAGGGAAAATTACACTCCAAGAATTTCCTGTTCTTTTGGACAGAACTAGAATACAAACAGGAAAAGAATTACGGTTTCGGCTGTCAAGATTTGACTGAGTCAAGCACAGGGAAATCTTATGTAGGCGGAAGGACAATATCAACAGCGAGGAGATGTGATCAAGGGTTGATCAGATGAGTAGAAGAGAGGCAAGAACCATTGCAAAAACAGAAAGGAGAAGAGATAGAGTGAGACGGGTTTGTCCACTAGGTGGTGGTGCAGTGGTTGATGGGGTTCCAGGGGTTGTGGTTGGGGCTTTTGCTGTAACCGGAGGTAGTGGTGGCTCAGTGACATCAGCATCTGTGAAAACCGGGTTTGGAGCTTGAGCTGGAGGTATGGCTGCAGGACTCACAACTTCTAAGAGGCCACCAGGTTGGACAGGGGCCATGTAAGGTAGAGTTTCTTTGCTGGCCAAACATCGATTCCCTGCAGAAGAGAGAAACAAACTTAGGCATTGATGTTTAACATTTTTGTATTGTGAGCTCTTTGGTGAAAATTTAGGGACACTTACTTCTGTATCTTGCAGCAGTGAATGGGAACTCGGTGATGGTTCCATTTATACCAGCTCCAGTGACATACGAGTTTATCTCAGCAGTTGCGTCAGAGAAGAAGTCATATGGTTGAGATACAAACTCGTTCTGAAACAGCTCCACGTAAACTGGGAGCCGGGACTTCTGTAGCCTCTCTACCACATTTGTTTGCCCAGTGACGAACCCATCAACGGCTGGAAAGACTGATGTTTTCCCAACGACAACAGCGTTAGCGAATTTCTTTATGTCTTCGATAGCAGAGTCAAGAATATCACGGATGGTTTCTTCAACTTTGTACACAGTCTCGTACTGGCTCTGCTTCTTGAAGTCGACTAGAACCGAGCTGTTTGTTGACTGAATCATGACCTTTGTGGTTGTTCTATTGTCGTATCCAGTCTCTGTGAGTGCCTCAAGAACCGCTTTGACCACGTCGAGCCCTTGCTTCTCTCTCAGGTATGCTGCATTCTGAGGGAGGCCAAAAAAGACATATGGTCATGAGAAGAATGACATGGTCCTATTGGTCAAGTCTTACGACTAAGAGGTACACGAGAACTAACCTCAACACTGATCAAAACACCGGAGAGAGTGGTGGCGTTCTTTGCCAAGTTTAGGAACTCAGTAAGCGAAAGAAGCTTCCCAGAATTTCTCTCGTTTGGATTCCTAAACATATTATATCTTCTGCTGAAGGGGTTTGAAATAGCAGCTGCACAAGACGTTCGGAGAATAGTTATTGCAACAAAGCAAGTTATGTATCTTCTAAAGTATCCTGTAATTTCACTAACTTGTATCTATATGTAGCTAGGAATAGGGATCGAAGATCTCAAACAAGTTACTATAAATAGTAGGAAGAAGAGTGTACAAAACAAGACTTACGAGTCAAGTTCTGGATCTCAGGCCATGTGAGACTAAAAGTGTAGATTCCACCAACTGGGCTAATCTCAGGAACATTTGTTGAACGGTTTCTGAAAGGAGATTGGGCGACCGTTGTGGTGTTCCCGAGATCGATCGAACTTGAGCAAAAAGGTTTACCGTCGCTGGACATTTGGACCGAGCAGTCGATAACATCAGCACCATCATTGATTGCCTTCTCATATGCCAAGTTTGTACATCCTGGATAGTCTCCACTTGCACCATTTTTGGATATAACAAGAAAGTTCACTGAAACATGAACCATTTAGTAGATGAGAAGGCAACTACAGGTTTCTTGATAAGTCATAGCAAGAAACAAAGCAAAGTTATTACTCTCGTACCTTGTTTTGTTGCGTTCCTGGCCATGTGAGAGAAGCATTCTGAAAAAGAATGTTTTGATTTTGAGAATTTTCATCAATATAGTCAAGGACAAAGTGCTTGTATGTGTAAGAGCCTTTGCTTACCAACTGATGCAGATGCAGTTATGGGAAAATCAGAGAGCACACCATCGACAGAGAAGTTGCCATTGTCCATAAAAGACAGATACTCAGACACTGGATCATAACTGTAGTCATGTGCAATATCAACATCATTTGCAAAACCTGACACAAACACTTCCAACCCTGCTTTGTGAGCATCTTGAACTAAAGACGTGGAGGGAAGCAAGTACTGCTTGTCATCGAGTGGCAACACATAAGACTTGGGAACAAGAATTCCTGAAGCAAATGTCTTGACAAAAGTCAAGTTACTCAAGAGAGAACCGTAGGTTTGGTTTGTTGTCGGCTCGAATTGTTCTTTCTCGAGAAACCGGAGCACAAAGCTCGGTCCATTACGCCCGAAACGTCCAGCTATCTTCCTAAAGAAGTTGACTTCAGGGGAAGAGATGAAGTCAATGATAACAGTTTTCGAAGCTGATATCAGAAAGTTGCTAATGCTCAGGTTATGCTGCGCGTAGAAGGCATCGTGCTGAACGTTTAGCCAAAAGCCTTGTGGTTTCATCTCCTTGTTTATAGTTTGAACAGTGGAGATCTTGTATCCATTACCATCAAACTTGTCTGACCGAGATAATATACCTCGGATCACTACAAAACAAGAAGAAGACATTTGTGAGAACTAAGTTGCAAGAAACAAGAAGCTTTCATTCACTAGTTGGGTGATGAAGACTACTTACAAGAAACATTAGTGAGAGCTCTCAAGGAGAAATCAATGGTGAACCAACCCTGAGTAGAGACTCCATTAACAGGGTAAGTGTTTTGACCCTTTGGGTAAACAACTTCAATAGTTGAAGCATTGCTCATGGTTAGATCAGGGAAGCAAATCCCAGCTCCATCTTTGGTAAGCTGAAGATCACACCATAGAACAGCATCTGCTACACTTGTCAGCATTGCGAAGTTGTAAGCATCGAGGCTCGAATCTGGAAACAATCCAGAGAACCCTCCACGAGCAATCACACGTGGTGAAAAGCCTGCCAAGCAAAAAAAAAAAAAAAGGTTTGATTTTTATAAACACACATATCCTGAAAAGATGTTCTTGTGAAATCAAAGTAAAAAGAGAAAGTGAGGGAGCTTACCAGAGAGCGTCTTCCATGGAGTTTTAGGTCTTTGAGCATCGATTTGAACAGCAAGAAGCTGAATCAGAACAATACAACAGAGTAACAGCGATGAAGCTCGTAACCCTCGCATTGTTTGGGGGAGATTCGTAGTAGCTTGACGTTTGTCTTATCGCCGGCGACTTCACCGGCTTATTTTATTTGTCGGAGAGATAGTTAGAGGTGGAGAGAGAGAGAGAGAGAGAGAGAGAGAGAGAGAGTCTTGTTTAGTTTCTAGCTGTTTCGTTTTGTGGGATTCTCGTTTATATGATCGTTTGATTAAATTAACGAAAAAGGTCTGATGATTTATTCGTACAAGTTATAAAAATGTTTCTATCATTTGAAATGATTTTTTCTAAATAAATATAAGTTGTAGCCTACCACAATTACGCGTAATCACGTATATTTGTTTTCGGACAGTCAAGGAGCCGATGTTTTTGGTTGGTCGGCTTAAGCTGATGTTGCTGAGTTCTTTCTTGTTCCTCGGACTCTTCAAAGTTTCAACAGACATTTTACCAATATTAAATTACATTTAAAAAGTAAAGTACTATATATTTACTCAAAAACTATGGAGATAATATTTAAAATAGTAGTAAAGTTTAGTAGCATCCATGTTGTCTTTTTGCTAATTTGTATCCAATGCAATAAGAGGTGCTTCTTTTTATTTGCAAAAGGTCTATGCTTGTTTTAGTAGCATCCATGTTGTCTTTGCTAATTTGTATCCAACGCAAAAAGTATATGCTTATTGAGCATAGACCTAGAAACTAGCATGCGTATCATCATTAATCATTTTTATTTTATTGTGTGTTTTAATGAACTTTCCTTTGTTGTATGCATTTATAACTCTTTGAGTACTTGTAAAAGGTCATTAATATGGCTACCAATTCACTGACATGATGATGAATTGTACTACCTTTCATGCATTGGCAATTCATGTTTGATTTTGTACACATACAAGTTGACTATTTCAAAGTAGGAAATATTAAAAAAAAAGCAGACTAAACTATCTAACCAGTGTAAGATAAATTTTACATTCCAAGTTTGAAAAGCTAGAAAAGTTAGCTAATTGCAACCTAAATATTTGTCCATAATTTTTCCAAAAGAAAGTATTTGTCAGTTTATTAATTATAATTTGGACATGAGTATATATATTGTATGATTTCCATAAAGAAAACTAACCTATCCAATCTTCTTTTCATATTATTTTGCTATACTTCCATTACATTTTTTATTACAAATATTATTTACATCACCAATCATGATTTATAATTTCACTTATCATTTTTTGAATTTAAGAAATTTTGAGTCGAAACTTATAATCTTTTGGAACTATAAATAAACATCGATTGCAAAATTTTCTCTATAACTAACGAGATTAGAACCTGATATTCTTATGTTTAAAAAAATCTCTTTTTACTATTAATAAGAAAATTATTATATCATTATTAATATTTAATTAAATCATAAGTTTAGTTAAACTATTCATCTGAGTAATAAATGCAAGTGAATTTTTATTAAAAGTTAGCAAAATATTCTACTAAAGTTATCAGTTTACAAAAAATTCACGTTGTTATCTTTTACTCAGTTTTAAAGTTTGAAACAAATCTCTAGATCCTTTTATACTTGTATCTCTTTGGTAAATTCACATACTCATGTCAGTTAAAAGATAAAAGTAGGCAACCTTTTTAGCAGTAAAATAAGATATCAAGGTAATAATTCGGTTGACGTAAAGAAAAAAAATACTACTATAATGCTGTAATTAATTATTTTAAAGTATTACATCAAAACATCAAAACATCAAAACATCAAGAAGCTTTGGTCGGCTGCTCGGCGCGAGCCAAAAATGAACAAAGTGGTGAATGAGTAATCAACAGCTAAGGCGGGTCCCATAACGTGGCCGTCATGACTTATCTGTAACTGTGCACGTGGCGAATAACTATTGGTAGTTACTTGTGAAATCAAGAAAGACGCGCAAACCTGTCACGATATACGTGGGGCCGTTATTTGCTGTAATAAACCCACCATTTTTGAAAAATTTTTATAATACATCTTTTTAATTTGTTGTCGCAAAATAAAATAAAATAAAAGTTTACAAGGAAAGTTTCTAACCAGGATGTTGATGTTGTGTGTGTAAATTGGAATATCTGTTTTATTTGGATTAAAATATACATTTATTTACGCGGTCAACTTGCAATACTTTATTTTAGGGTCAGAAATTAAATAAAGCTGTCATGTGTTGTTGACCTCAATCTTGTACGTACTGTATATGTTTCGCGTAGATGAAAAAATACATTTTTTCGTAGTAATGTTAATCTAATGGTCTAGGACCAACATATATACCTGGCTGGCTGTCTACAGATTATGAGAATTAATTAATTAATTTATTTTTATTTTTTCACCAAATTTTTCTAAAAATTTAGTGGATTTAACCAGTTACAACCGAAGATAAATTCAACTGTTAAATATATATATAAAAAAAATCTTATCCTTTAAATGGTTAAACCTATTACATGAATAACGGAATATGATTGGTCTAAGCAAATCTTTAATTTAAACTAAATACTTCATAAGTATTTTGTAAAAATAAACATATATTTTATTACGATGATAATAATATAACAACCGATTACATAAAAAGTCTGAATATGAATTGTTTAGTTTATGAAATTTTTAATATTTAAACAAAAATTCCAACATACAAATGTATTTGACTTTGAACTGACACACTTTGCTCATATGTTTGAGCATGGAGCTTCAAATATCCATACACTACTCCTCAAGTAAACCCAAGTCCCTCCAAGAACTCCTCTGTGTGTTACCAAGATGATATCAGTTTGGTGATCGAAAATTGACACGCTTCCCTTCAAGGCTGTTCAAGTTCTTGTAAGATCTATTGGAGGCGTCTAGCTTAAGCCTGTCAATGAAAGTGAATGTGCTTATTAGCTTATGCTGTGAGATAAAACATGCCCATTGTGATATAGCAGCACTTAGACAACATCTCTCAAGGTCCTTTTCTTTGACCATGATGACTGATGAGACCCCAATTTACATTAGTAATTTAACCTAACGCACCAGAACTTCTCATTCCTCAAGCTCCATTGCAATTATCTTTTACTTAGCTATCAGCTATGTATTTTGTCTTATTGTCAAACTTTAAAGTAGCTAAATATTTACTCCCTACTTTCTATTAAGAAGGCCCAACATATCCTGTATGGACTCATGACTACTCTTCATTAGCTCTACTACACATGAATACTCCGCTACTTTAAGATAACCAAATTTACAGCCAAATAACACACACTAATCATTTGTAGCCATTTTCTTATAAGAAAGCAGTTTCAAAATTATATACTTTGGAAGTTTGCTTCGAAACAAACACTAGTTTGGAAATAACCAAGAAACAAAAAGACGTTAAAGAAAACACCAAACGAACATAAAAAAAATCATAGACAAACCATGTGATGATGTGAATGCGTGTGTACATGTGAAGGATATTTATCCTTTCATAGATACTGTTGGTCATCAGTTATACTAATAGATATTAAAGAAAGAGATTTGCCAACATGTTCACGTATAAATTTTGGTCGTCCATGTTTGCTAGTCTTGATGTTATATAGATATTTGTTCCTCTCAAATTCACTTCTAGAATTACATATGTTTGGCTAGTTGAACCATTCTGTATAGTTACTAAATAATCATTTCTCTTTTGGTAGTACAGATTCATGTAAAGAAAGTTTCCAGTCGAGACTAAAAAATGCTGCTTGAAAATGGCAAGAGTAACAAGCATGTTATGGGCTTGCTGCCCATGATGTCAACTGAGTAATGAACTCTTTTGTAGAAAATTGATTGATGATTCATATTATACTTTTTAGTATTCTGTACACCCCATTTTTCAACATCTACCGTAACGTTTCGGACATGAACACTACGAAGTTTAGAACCGAGTAAAAAATGTTACTACTAGTAAACTCATTAATTGAAGATAAATACTTTAGGATAACTATTTCTAGGTTTTTATTACAAAATAATTTTTAAAAAATATTTTTTTTTATATTAAAAAGTATAAATTTACATTTTATATCATTTAACTTCACTTTTAACTATAAATCTTAAGTTTAGATTAGTTATTCCAAGAAATATAAATGTAAATTTACACCTATTAATAAAATTATTTTTGATTATTTTTATTTTTGAATATTATTTTAAAGGCAAAATTTTTTTAATGTCTATCTTAAAGTATTTTTCTTAATTGAAACCCATTTATTAGTCTAATAAAATGGAGTAAATGAAGACAACTATGAGATGTCAACAGAAGTGACACGTAGACAAGTCGTTACATTATGAGGTCAGCGTCCTTTGTCGAGCTGGACGCACATCCTATCCACCTGTATCCCTCACAGAGCGAGTTTCCAAATCCAATAACATACTCGCGCGCGTAATACAATCAAGCATTCGCATTAACGCCTCGCACGAAACACAAAACTCGTTTTTTCCAGCTTCCCTCGCTCTATACACGCACGGCTTAGTTAATTGCTCACACGTAGTAGAAAAAAAGATCGTACCTTTATCTCTGTTCCTTCATCTTCTCGCTTGAGGTTGCTTCACGTGATAAAAGTTTGCACATTACCGGTTTACTTCCTCCCTCTCGGTTATCGATGTCGTCGTCGTATTGATGAATTCAACGCCGAGTTTTCCTTCCCCCGAGGTTAGATTAGATTGACACTATCTTCAACCTCTCGAGATTGTATTGTTTAGGTTGCGTGATGGAGTTTTATTTGTTCTTATCTATCTAACCAAGAAAATGGTCGGTTAACACAGTTTTGTCTTGTTGTAAAGTGATCACGTTTTATTGCTAAATATTAACGATAAATTTTCGATTTTTTTTTTCTTAGCCACAAAGATCAATCCTTTTAACTACTCATGCGAAGCTTACGATGACCCGTTTTCAGGAAGATTCGTGATCAAAAGGGTTTTTAAGGAAGATGTCTGGGTTCGTGGGTGTTGTTGTTTCGGATCCTTTGTTACAGAGCCAGTTTACACAAGTCGAACTTCGAACTCTCAACTCAAAGGTTTCTTCTTTCTCTTTCTCTCTTTCATTGTTCCTCTTATACCTAACATGAATGTAATCTAGACAATGGATGAATCTTGATTACTTGTGTTGTAGTTTGTATCGTTGAAGAATTCAAGTGGAAACATCACCATAGAAGATCTCCCTTCTCTATTCTCAAAGTTCAAGTCAATTAGTGCAACTTTTAAGGAGGATGAAATCAGAGAGATACTTCAAGAATTGGGTTCTGATACGAGCAGTGATGTGGAGTTTGAAGAGTTTCTCAAGGTACTGTGGAGTTTCTTGGTGATTCTTGCCATGTTTTGGATTGTATATGAATGTGATATGATCCTATAATGTGTAGATATATCTCAACTTACAAGGTAAAGCAGCTGAGAAATCTGGAGGACACTCATCCTCTTTTCTTAAAGCTAGCACCACGACACTTCTTCACACTATAAACCAGTCGGAGAAGGGTTCTTTTGTTCAACATATCAACAGATATCTTGGGGATGACCCCTTTTTGAAGCAGTTCCTTCCTCTTGATCCGGATTCTGATCAGTTGTATGAACTTGTGAAAGATGGTGTACTTTTATGGTAAGGTGCACATTCTCATATGTTTTAGAGTTCATCTCGAGCGTCTGGTTTCTACCTTTTGAGTTTTGACTCGTTTCTCTGGCTAGTGCAGTAAGCTCATAAATGTAGCAGTTCCTGGGACAATAGATGAACGAGCGATCAACACGAAGAAGGTACTTAATCCATGGGAGAGAAATGAGAATCACACGCTTTGTCTCAACTCTGCCAAAGCTGTTGGATGCACTGTTGTTAATATTGGAACACAGGACCTGGCTGAAGGACGGGTATGTTATGTCTTCTCGGTGTTCAACACATATCAATCACTGTAACTTATACTGCACTATTGGCTAACAAGTGTTCTGACCAGGGAGGTTTTATGATATTTTTTGCAGCCTCACCTAGTGCTGGGTTTGATCTCACAACTCATAAAGGTCTGCACTCATTCTGACTTTTTCTTTTTGTGCTGAGTTATTAACAAAGCGATGTATGTAAATGCAGATTCAACTGCTAGCTGATCTCAACATAAAGAAGACGCCTCAGCTTGTTGAGTTGCTTGATGACAGCGATGTAACTGAGCTACCAATCACATTATTACCCGAGTCTTGTAACTTATAGGTGTTAACAAGTTTCGCTCTGTTGCAGGACGTTGAGGAGTTGCTGAGATTACCCCCTGAGAAAGTCTTACTAAAATGGATGAACTTCCATCTTAAGAAAGGGGGTTACAAGAAAACCGTCTCAAACTTTTCTTCAGATTTGAAGGTATTATTGACAAACCATTTACTTAGGCGGATTCAAGATTATACTGTACATGCTTCTGTTCTTTCCAACACGTGGTTTTGGTAAATGTGAAGGATGCACAAGCTTATGCCTACCTGCTCAATGTTCTCGCGCCTGAACACTGTGACCCAGCCACGCTAGATGCAAAGGATCCTATTGAAAGGGCTGAACTAGCTCTCTGTCATGCAGAGAAAATGAACTGCAAGAGATACCTGACTTCTGAAGAGATCGTTGAAGGATCTCCAAATTTGAATCTCGCATTTGTGGCACAAATATTCCATGAAAGGTTAGCATTCTGATAAACTTTCATCTGCCAACAAACTTGTAGATTTTGCCACTTTTGAGTTTAATTGTTTTGTTCTCTATGCACTTGGTTTTACTCTTAACTGTCTGTACCTGTTGCAGGAATGGTTTAAGTACGGATGGTAAGTATTCATTTGCGGAGATGATGACCGAAGATGTACAGACATGCAGAGATGAACGATGCTATCGGCTATGGATCAACAGCCTAGGGATTGACAGTTATGTCAACAATGTGTTTGAAGATGTTAGAAATGGGTAAAACCTTATGTTTTCTTTTTAGTAAAGCAACCAATCTGTAGTACATGTTGCACTAAAACGTGTTTGGTGTTATTTGCTGTAGATGGATACTTCTGGAAGTTCTTGACAAGATCTCTCCTGGGACAGTCAACTGGAAACATGCTTCAAAACCTCCCATTAAGATGCCATTTAGAAAAGTGGAGAACTGCAATCAAGTCGTAAAGATTGGGAAAGAGCTGAACTTCTCACTCGTAAATGTAGCTGGAAATGACATAGTTCAAGGGAATAAGAAGCTCATTCTTAGTAATGATTACCCTAGAGAGTCCATGTTTTCAGTTTTTTTTTTCTAGCTTTGATGCAAGAAGATGATGTTTATCTGTCTGTTTGTTTCTCAGGTCTCTTATGGCAGTTGATGAGGTTCCATATGCTCCAACTTCTCAAGAGTCTCAGGTCACGGACACGAGGTAAAGACATGACTGATGCAGATATCCTCAGCTGGGCCAACCGGAAAGTAAGAACCATGGGGCGAAAATCGCAGATCGAGAGCTTCAAGGTACCTGTCTTTATATCAACTTCAAAATCACTACACTTAGTACTATTGTCACGTTCTACTGAATCAAATCAAAACTCTTTAGGACAAGAGTCTATCGAATGGGTTATTCTTCCTAGACCTTCTATGGGCGGTTGAGCCAAGAGTTGTTAACTGGAATCTTGTCACCAAGGGTGAAACAGGTTCACTACTCATTCTTACTAGATTCTAGCTACTTTCTCTGTTAACCAGAATCAACCTTACTAGTTTGTTTTTGTGGTTGTTGAAACATACAGATGAGGAGAAGAGGTTGAATGCTACGTACATAGTCAGCGTTGCAAGAAAGCTTGGATGTTCTGTTTTCTTGTTGCCTGAAGATATCGTGGAGGTAAAGAACCTCGGTCTATAATGTATTCTCTGGTACTTGGTTAGAAGAGTTAATGATTGGAGAAAATGGTGTTTGGGATGATGTTGTGACAGGTGAATCAGAAGATGATCCTAATCTTAACGGCGAGTATAATGTACTGGAGTCTTCAGAAACGCTCAAAGGAGAGTTCTGATTCGTCGTCAACTCAGAGCACCACCACGACGTGCACCACCACAAGTACAGACGCGTCCCCTGCTCCGTCTGTCACGGGAGAGGACGAAGTTTCCTCATTGAGCGGTGAAGTCTCGAGTTTGGCTGTTGATGACAACGAGGCTGATGCGGTTTCTGACATCACTACTGTCTCAGAGGAGACACCCAACGAATAGAGTGCGTGAGTGAGAGAGAGACAAATATCATGGTATTCAAAAAAGAAAAGAAAAAGACAACTATCGTTTGTGAGAGCAAAGCAAAATAGCTTTTTGTAATGATATTACCTACTCTGAAATCTGTATATGTTTTGTATATTTATTGGGGAAAATTGTTTTTTTAGGCCAAAAAAACAGTAAGATTGTCCCTTTAGACTAAATACACTCATTAATTGTCCCATTAAACTAATCATTTCAATAATGACAATAATATCCTCAAAATTGTAATTAAAATTCGTAATTATATTTATTAAATAGTTTAAATATGTTTAGATATATTTAATATATAATAAACTATATTATTATAATAAATAATAAGTTAATAAAAAAAAATCTCAATCTAAACCTAATTCCATCCTTTCCCCTCCCCCGACGAACTCTGTTTCCCTTTCTCTCTCGACGGTGCCCCTCCTCCTCCACCTCCGACGAAACCAGCTCCGCCTCTCTCTCTGTTTCTCTCTTAGTTTCGACGAAGCCTGAGTGTCCTCCCCCACCGAAGAAGGCATCGCCCGCCGACGAGTTCTCTCCTCTCTCCCTTCTTCTCTCGGTTGCGACAACCCCCCACCGGCGAAGCCCCTCCGCCCCCGGCGAGTTCTCTCTTCCGCTCTCTCCCTTCTTCTCTCGGTTGCGACAAACCCTAACCCCCACCGGCGAAGCCCCTCCGCCCCCGACGAGTTCTCTCCTCCTTTCTCTCCCTTCTTCTCTCGGTTGCGACATACCCTAACCCCCCCCCCCCCACCGGCGAAGCCCCTCCGCCCCCGACAAGTTCTCTCCTCCTCTCTCTCCCTCTTTCCCTCGGTTGCGACAAAACCTAACCCTCCCACCCCCACCGGCGAAGCTATCGTTGTTCCGGTGTTAGTGTTTGCCGATTTCCCTTCTCGATTCTACGGTCTAAGGTAATGGGCTTCAAATCTTCTTCTTTTTATTTCAATTTTTCTGGTTTTTGTTTATGTTTGTAGCTAGTAATAAGTTGATTATAGCTAGTAATAGGTTGATTACCATTCTATAGTAATCCCTGAAGATATGTACTATAGGTACATTCAATATTCAATTACCAGTAGCTAGAATGTAGCTTAACTCGTGTAGAATAGTCGATGATTGCTTCGTTATAGAATGTAGCTTAATACGTTGTACTCTTTTCATTGAAGAATTGGTAGTTTACAAAGTCGTTTAGGGTATAAGGTGTTTACAAAGTCGTTTAGAAAACTTAAGTAGTGTAGAATTTGTACTCTTTTCATTGAAGAATTGGTAATCACCTTAACTCGTTTAGAATGTAGCTACTGAAGTTTATAGTCGATGTTCACTTGATATCTAATGTGTTTTTGTACTCTTTTCATTGAATAATTGGTAATCACCTTAACTCGTTTAGAATGTAGCTACTGAAGTTTATAGTCGATGTTCACTTGATATCTAATGTGTTTTTGTACTCTTTTCATTGAATAATTGGTAATCACCTTAACTCGTTTAGAATGTAGCTACTGAAGTTTATAGTCGATGTTCACTTGATATCTAATGTGTTTTTGTACTCTTTTCATTGAATAATTGGTAATCACCTTAACTCGTTTAGAATGTAGCTACTGAAGTTTATAGTCGATGTTCACTTGATATCTAATGTGTTTTTTTGTGTTCCAGATATGGCATTGGAGTTGCCTAGGCGTTTATACGCAGAGGGATTGGAACCTCAGGTTAAGAAGATAAATAACAGTTGTCGACTGGGACTTCTTGACTTGCTGAGGAAAACCCTGAAACCAGAATTCGAGGAAGTGAGGAAAGATCCACTATTCTCGCATATTATGGCTATTGAGGAGAATGGTCTGAAGTTCTCGGCGAGGCTGGTACACTCTTTCTTGTGTAAGGAGTTGATGACAAGTAAGAAACATGAGAAGTGGTTCACATTTGCGAGGAGGCCTCTGCGTTTTGGATTGCAAGAGTATCATGCTATCACTGGTCTGAAAGTGAAGGAAGAGAAGAACCAATTTGTTGTGAAATGGAAAGATAAACTGAAACAAAGTAACTACTAATCAAGAAAATGTAGTCTAAAAATTTGAAACAAAGTCGCCAAGACACATCAAAGAAATCGATTATATTGGCATCTTGCACGTTGCTCTGTTGTGGCCAGCAACACCACATCTACTGCACTTGCGAACCTGAGCCCTCTGCGATCCTTGTGATGATCGAATTTTGTCTTCAACAGTTTCATATCTGCGTTTCTTTTTTCTTCCAAGAGACTTTCTTGTCTCAGGTGGTAGCACTTCAGATTTTTCCACATCTTCTGGGACGCACCAAGCATCTTCAGGAACAGAAATGGGATTTATACTTTCTTGATAAGCTTCTCTCCAAGCTGCTGTTGTGTACATAAAATCAGTCAATGTATGTGCTTCCATCCCAACATAGAAGCCAGCTTTTATCGAGTGTCTACAAGGGATCTTTAAGAGATCATACTTCCCACAAGAACAAGTCCGTTTATCCAGATCAACTAAGCAGTCAATCGTATCACCTTTAACAAGCAGCTGATTATTGGTAACAGGGTAAACAACAAATGTTTTTCCCTTCTCGATTCTCTTATCAATCTTTTCTTCCACATATATGGTCAAAGGATGCGTATGCTTTGAAATCAATGTCTTCCGCTTAAAAAACCAGCGTGTCAACATTTCTCTAATACTGTCTAACAAAGGAATTACGGGAAACTCTCTAGGCGTACGCAAGGCAGAATTTATAGACTCAGCAGGATTAGTTGTCCTAATGTCATACCTGTATCCAATAAATTGACATCTAGCCCACTTTTTCACATCCGCTTCCATAAGATAATTTCCAATTGCTGGACTGATATTGCAAACATGAGCAAACGTCTTCTTGAAATCAGCCACTCTATAAGCTTTCGAAGCCTTAGAAACCAACCCAGCTAAGCCTTTCCCCCTGAAATATGTTACCACATTATTCAACAGATGATGTATACAAATACCATGTCTCGCTAGCGGATACACCTTCTCAATTGCCTTCGCTATAGATCCTTGCCTATCTGAAATAAAAGCCAACCCATTATCATCAGCAACAACAACTCTTAACTGTCTCATAAACCAATCCCAAGACTGATCATTCTCAGAGTCTACTATCCCGAACGCAATAGGATACAAATTTGAATTTCCATCTAAAGCAGTTGCAACTAGTAGCACCCCTTTGAATTTACTCTTCAAGAATGTTCCATCGACAACAATAACACGCCTCATGACTTTGCTAAAGCCTCTAATCGATTGACCAAACGCTATAAACAGATAGAGAAATCTACCATTAACGTCAGTCTCATAAGAAGAATGTGTACCCGGATTAGCCTCTCCCAACATGTGCAAGTATTTTGGTATTTTACCATAACTTAGCTTTGGAATACCTCTGACACCGCCGACTGCAAATTCACGAGCATCCCATGCTAAAGATTTTGAGATCTCACATCCATAATCGGTACGCATAATCTGAATAATGTCATTCGCTTTAGGCCCTTCTTTGACACCTTCATACTTATGCATGATCAAACCGCCTATTGTTTTCGCTGAAGCTGTCTTACCAGACTTCGTTCTGCTAGAAGGTGCGCATGAATGTTCACCAACATACTTGTTAATAATAAGATATGTAGAGCCCTTCAAACACTCTGCTCGAGCACCCCAATTGCAAGCATTATTCACGCATCTAATACACCAAATTGATTTGTTGGATTTGATAACTTTGTAGTCAAAGTTATGCTTCATTGCACATAACTCAAACCGCGCCTTCAATACTGTTTTGTTGAGGAAAAGATCTTCTTTCTTAACCAACTCGAGCACAGAATTGTTTGCCAAAGTGTCTTTGTTTTCTTTTTCAGAGATGATGGCTTCATCATAATCATCTCCATCAACGACTTCTTCCTTCATCTTTCCTTTCTTCTTCTCCTTATGCTTATCATCCTTAACATTGCTTGAAGTGCCCCCATCATCACAAGAATAGTGCTCCTCCTCTTCACCAGTAGTAGAATCAGTTGGCACCTTATTAAGATCAAGGGCGACTTTAGTTGGATTCCCTTGCTTAGCTTTATAGGAAACACATAATCGAGTTGACTGATTTTTCTTTATAAACCCTAGAAAATTTTGAAGTTGGCGTGAGTTTCCAATGATCACCGGTGGACATCCTGATGAGCTGATCAACCCAATAGGTAGATAGCTCAACTCCAAATCCACATCCGTTTCTTCAAAACCAAAATCTTCTAAAACTATTTTCTGTACCTCTTCCAGAGAGGAATTCAATTCCAAATCAAGTAACCTTGCCCCTTTCTTTTCATCGACAGAGAAACTCCATTCTGAGGCTGCAACCAATTCCCATACACCACAATAGGCATAGATATGCATCTTTGAAGAAAATTTGTTGAAAAGCTTGTGAAAAATCAAGGAAATATGGAAGAGAAATGGTTGAAGAAAACGTTGGTATTCATCCCACGATTTTTTTGTTCTTTTTTTTTTGAAAATATTTGATTTTTACAAATATGGAAACATAATATTTTCAAATATTTTCTTCCTATATTTTCGAAACTGCTCATCTTATCCGTAGAATATGTATTCTACTTTCTGTAAAACACACTAAATATGTTTGAACCCAACTTCTACAAGTTTTAGATTTGATATAATTAGTAGATTATGTATTCTACGTATTTTAGAGTGATGGGCAAAGTGAAGAATGTGTATTCTAAATATTTCTAGATTGTTGTAATATACGTAGAACTCTTATTCTAATTTTAGTAGAATTAATGAAAGTAGTGAATTTCATTTTCCACTTCGCAGAATATAAATTCTACAGTTCGTAGAAGTAAATCTGTTTTTTTTTATTTAAACTTTTTTAGAACCAAATAAAATTATTTCTACAAAAGTATATGTATTTATTCACGTTTTCCTATTTTTCCTATTTTTTTCGGCCAATAAAACTATTTATTTCTATTATTTTCGTAATTAGAAAAGGGTATTATAGGTAAAATTTGCACAAAAAAGAAATTAGTCTAAAGGGACAATCTTATTATTTTTTTGGCCTAAAAAAACAATTTTCCCTATTTATTGCCTTTACAAATAAATGAGAAATGAAACGATGTCTATAGAGTTAGGTTCCCGGCTATAGGACAGACAGTTACTATACATGTCCAAAGAAAAGAATATGTGGGGGAGTTACCTGATTCGTGGCATGAGTAGCTCTAGATGGCCGATCCTACCAGACTAGGATAAGTTAGCAAGTCATGTTGTAACGTATTTGAAAAGATAAAAAGTTTCTTGACTAAGAAGCGCAAAAGGTAAAATGTTATTTTGCTTGTTTCGAAAATTAACCGTGGTTTAATATAACCCTGGTTTAATATAACCGTGGTTTAATATAACCCTGGTTTATTATGTAAAAGCATCTCAATTAGGGCGGCAAGATACAAAAGAAAAAACACGCGGCTCGATAAGACATCGTGGAGGAGTTAAAATTTAAAAGTACCAAAAGTAAACACTCTTGCTGAAGTAGAGTCTCTCTATGCCTTAGGCTCTCCAGCCTCCTCGGGATAAGAAGCCTAACATTATATAAGAAGAAAGAAAACTTGGACAGAGAGACAAAGGCAGGGTTCATCCACGTGAATTTGATTGATTGATTTGATTTGATTCAGCAGCACAAATCTCTTCATTGTAACACAAGTTAGGGTTTCAGGTACGACTCTTGAGGGATTTTCTCTATATCAATTGCACACTATTCTTGTTCTTATCAAGATGTCCATGCCGCTGTATTAAATTATGGTCTATGGATAACCCTTATTAATGAACTGATATGTTTTTATTTGTAATGGATGTGACATATAAACTGAATAAGAGGTAGCTAGGGCACTCTTTGTAGAACTAATTAGTAGGTTGCTATTTTTGTTGTTCCTTGATGCGTAAGCATTGTGATGCTGCATGAGCACTAAGATCACAAGTAGTATGATAACTGTGTTCTTTATATTCCTTGATGTAATAAAATTATTTAGGATTTTCCTTTTTTTTTTCCTTATTGCCTTTTTCCTAGAGAGTTCTTACTTATAAATAAAGTTTAGGTAATTCTGTCAAGAAGTTTTAACTCTGTTTTAGTTTCGATTTATTATCTCTAAGAGAATACTTGTTAACATATATTCTCATTAGGTATGGGCTCCGAGACTGTTTCAAAACCAGTGATGCACGGTGACGATGATGGTGATGATAATAAGCCTTTAGTGTTCAAGATACCCTCCACTGTTAAGGAAGGAGATTGTGAGGATGATAGACCTTTACGTTCCATAATCTCCTCAAGGCAATCCATTGCGCCAGAACAAAAGATCAACGGCAGCACAACTTTGGATAAGCCAAGTAGAATCGTTAGAGATAATGAGTCAGATGATGATGAAGTTCCACTAGCGTCAAGGTTACAGAAGAAGAAGCATGTCATTGAAACTTCAGGTAGTGATGAAAAGAAACTTTTGGTTAAGAAGTTGCAGAATGGTTCCAAGCTTGAAAGTGAAAAGCCTAAGGTATTATCTGGCAAGAGACTTCTGGAGAAGGATAGTTCTGCAGATCAATTTTCCATGAAAAAGTCCAAGGCATCATCATCATCTTCAACTGTGAAACAAGATTCTGTGAAAACCGAAAATTTAGATAGAAAGAGGAAGGCTGTGGTATCATCACCTAAAGAAACTGATGATGATGATGATGTTCCAATTGCCAAGAGAATCAAGACAGACTCTTCCTCCAACAATAAAACACCATCTACAAAGCCTAAAGTAACAAAACAGAGTTCTACTTCATCAACTAGGAAGCCGAAAGTGACAAGAGCAGCTTCTCCTCTGCCCAAGAAAAGGAGCAAAAGATCCAAGAAAGACTCTGAGTATTCCAAGTCTTCAAAATCTTTACCTTCTGGCGATGGGAAAAAGAAATGGTCTACATTGGTGCACAATGGTGTCACTTTTCCACCACCTTATCAACCTCATGGAACTAAGATTTTATACAAGGGAAAGCCAGTAGAATTATCTCCTGATCAAGAAGAGGTCATCCCTCTCTCCCTTTCCTTAGTGTCATATATATATTCTTAAGGATCCTCTGCTGATGATTTGGCTACTCCTTTAGGTTGCAACCATGTTTGCTGTGTTGAGGGAGACAGACTATTATAACAAACCTCTATTTAGGCAAAATTTCTGGAAGGATTGGAGCAAACTACTTGGAAAGAAACATGTGATACAGAAGCTAGATGATTGTGACTTCACCCCCATATACGAGTGGCATTTGGAAAAGAAGCAGGTAACAAGTCAAAGAGACTTATCTAAGTTTTCAGTTTTATGTTAACTAGAGCTCAAGTTTCTTTCATTTGATAATGTGCAGAAGAATAAAGATTCAAAAGAGAAAAAACAGAAGCAGGAAGAGAGATATATGTGGGCTATTGTAGACGGTGTCAAAGAGAGAGTAAGTGTTAATGTTATTCATCTTCTGGGATAGTCTTACTTACTGTGATGGTTGTGTTCTCTCTCTTTCAGATTGGTAACTTCATGGTTGAACCTCCTGGGTTATTCAAAGGTCGAGGAGAACATCCTAAGGTTCGTTTCTGCATGCATGTTTCATTAAGAACTTGCATTTTTGTGTTTAGGTGGCCTTTGATAAACAAGTCTGTGATCTAAATCTTTCAGATGGGAAAGTTGAAAAGGCGTATACATCCTCATGATGTCACTCTAAACATTGGCAAAGATGCTCCTATCCCTGAATGCCCCATACCTGGTGAAAGGTAGTCTCTGGAAAATGCTATATAGTCTCATGTGATAGTAACAATGTGGCCTTGGTTTTTTGCAGGTGGAAAGAAATAAAGCATGATAACACAGTCACATGGCTAGCTTGCTGGAATAATCCTGTTAATCCAAAACAAGACAAGTATGTTATGCTTTCAGCTAGCAGTTCTCAGAAAGGCCAAAGCGACAAGGACAAGTACGAGAAAGCCAGGAAGCTTAAGGTATATGTAGTCCAGCTTTCTTCTACAGAGACAGAACCTATTCTTAGCTACTTAATAACTTTTTTGGTTATGTTTTTATGTTCAGGACCATATAGAAAGTATAAGAGCAACTTACACCAAGAACTTTACTTCTAAAGATGTTTCAACGCGTCAGATAGCTGTGGCTACCTATCTCATTGATAAATTGGCACTTAGAGCTGGTAATGATAAGGATGATGATGAGGCAGACACTGTTGGTTGCTGTACATTAAAAGTAGACAATGTGGAGTGTGTTCATCCAAATCAGTTAAAGGTATTAACTGGTTCTTGAAAGTGTTGATGCTGACTTCATGTGGTTTGGATCTTGACAGAATTTTTCTTTTTCTTTGCAATGTGTGTTTTAGTTTGACTTCCTTGGTAAAGATTCAATCAGATATGAGAATACTGTTGAAGTTGAGCCTCTTGTGTACAAAGCCATAGGACAGTTCAAAGCTGGTGAGTTACTACATGGATTTGAGTTTGTGTTAAAACAGTTAAATCGTTGGTTTAACTTTCTATCATCATCATCTTCCAGGTAAATCTAACTCAGACGATCTTTTTGATGAGATAGACGCAAGCAAACTCAACTCTCATCTTAAGGAGCTTATGCCTGGACTCACAGCTAAAGTGTTCCGTACATATAATGCATCCATCACCCTGGACAAAACGGTATGGTTGCCCCTCATTTTTTGTTGTTGTTTAACTTCCAAAATGTCTGAATCTGATTGTTTCTACGGATACATGTTTGGATGCTGTGACAGTTGAGTCAAGAAACCAAACATGGTGGTGATGTCAACCAGAAAAAAGTAGTTTATGATCAAGCAAACAAGGAGGTGAGAGATTGGTATAGTTTCTTGAAAGCAAAACAATGATGAGTAGTGTACCTTTTTTGATTGTTGACGATTCTCGCAGGTGGCTATTATTTGTAATCACCAGCGTGCTGTTCCAAAGTCTCATGGTGCACAAGTCAATAAACTGAAAGAAAAAATAGATGAACTCAAGGTAAATCTACTGTACAAGATCTGAATAACCAGAATATGAAACTTGAGGAAGTTGTCTTCATACAAAAGTTGCATTGTGTTTTTTTTATTGTCATAGGATGGTCTTAAACAACTTAAAACCAATCTCAAGAGGGCTAAAAAGGGAGAAGCTCCATTAGATGGTTCAGATGGAAAGAAAACGAGAAACATAACTCCAGAAGCGTAAGTATAACAGAACCATCCTCTCACTTACACAAGAGACTTTTAAAACTAGAGTAGCTCTTTGAAACTGTGATGTTAAAAATGCAGGTGGGAGAAGAAGATAGCTCAGCAAACGATGAAGGCAGAGAAGATGGAAAGAGACATGCAGACAAAGGAGGACTTGAAAACTGTTGCACTGGGCACGTCTAAGATCAATTACATGGATCCTAGGATCACAGTTGCGTGGTGCAAACGTCATGAAGTACCCATTGAAAAGGTAACAATAAATAAATATTGATGTTACTTGTGTGAGTGGTCTATAAGTTTAATGGCATCTTGTTGTGTATAGATGTTCACCAAGTCTCTTCGGGAGAAGTTTGCATGGGCTATGGACGTGGAACCTGAGTTCAGATTCTAAAATTGCAGCTTGAGAGTTCTTGATACAGAGCAAGCAGGCTACGAATGTTTATTTTAATTGTTAATTAAGATTGTTTCTCTATGCTTAACCAAAGCAATAGATTTGTTATTTGTTTACTAAGAAAACATCCTTTTAAGAAACCTAGAGAGTTGGATATTCAAAACCAGAGCACATTCATATGATTAACTAAAAGAATTAAAACCATAACATGTGATCTGCATCACTCAGTTTTTGCCGTGTATTGTCTCCATTTTCCTTCTTTTCTGTCAACAATGGGCCGGGCCTTATAAAACAATATTAAATTAGCCCAAATGATAGTGTGGGCTCACTATGCAAGTATAGGAAAGGGGTTCGGAATGTTCATCTTTAGGACTTTCAGGGCCGAATGTACAATTATATAAAAGAAGTGGGGTGGTTTTGAATATAACATAAAACATTAGGGAAGGAGAGAGAAACCTGTATCCGGGAAGAGAAGAGAAGCTCTCCCGGGAAGACGATGACCTAACTACACTACTCTTCACTCGTCCCAGATTTTTTTTTTTTGTTCTTTCGATAATTTTGGTTGATTTCATCTGAATTATCAAACTAAGGATCTGAAGAAGAAGAAGAAGAAAGGGGTTGAAAATGTCAGACCTAGACAAGCAGATAGAGCAGCTGAAACGGTGCGAACCGTTGAGCGAATCGGAGGTGAAGTCTCTTTGTCTCAAAGCCATGGAGATCCTCGTTGAAGAGAGTAACGTTCAGAGAGTCGATGCTCCCGTCACTGTAAGCTTTACCTTCTTGCTTTTCTCGATCTGGGATTCCATAGTTCATCTCCAGTTATCTTTATTGAAAGTAGAGTAAATAGGAAGGGTTTCATTAGATCTTTGCCTTTGATAGAGTGAAGCTGCAGCTTGTTAAGTGAGTGAGTAGATACCATTTATGTTTCTATGAGTTGCTGAAGTTTTGTTTTTTACTTCCATAGCTATGTGGTGACATACATGGGCAGTTCTATGACATGATGGAGCTTTTCAAAGTTGGTGGTGATTGCCCTAAGACCAACTATTTGTTTCTTGGCGATTTTGTTGATCGTGGTTACTACTCTGTTGAGACCTTTCTACTTCTACTCGCTCTCAAGGTAACACTCTTTTTTTTTTAATAATCTCTTCTGCTTCTAAATAGGTGTTAGAATCACTAAAGTTTGTTGCTTTGATGTTCTTAGGTTAGATATCCAGACCGTATAACTCTCATTAGAGGAAACCACGAGAGCAGGCAAATCACACAGGTGGGTTAATGGTGTCTCGTTGATAGTTTCTTTGGTTTTTGTGTATATGTTTTAGAGTGTTTACACAGTTTGCTTTTAGTAGGTTTATGGATTTTATGATGAGTGTTTGCGTAAATATGGCTCTGTTAATGTTTGGAGATACTGCACCGACATTTTTGACTACATGAGGTACTTACTCACCGTATTCTCAGTTTCTGTCTTGTTTTTGGGAATCTCTTACTCTAGACTGATGTGGCTTTTCTTATTATGTACAAAAGTCTTTCAGCTGTTGTTGAGAACAAGATCTTCTGTGTTCATGGTGGTCTCTCTCCAGCTATTATGACTCTTGATCAGGTTGATATAAAGATATCTCTCTCTTTCTAATGATATAATTCAGAAGTTTCAACTGCAAAAGAGATAACTGAAGAACTCATTTATATTTATGGCAGATCAGGACAATTGACCGGAAGCAAGAAGTGCCACATGATGGTGCCATGTGTGACCTCCTATGGTCTGATCCTGAAGATATTGTTGATGGCTGGGGATTGAGTCCTCGTGGTGCTGGATTCCTTTTTGGCGGCAGTGTTGTCTCGTCTTTCAACCACACAAACAACATAGATTACATAGCCCGAGCCCATCAACTAGTTATGGAGGGTTACAAATGGATGTTCGATAGCCAGATTGTGACAGTGTGGTCAGCCCCAAATTACTGTTACAGGTAAACTAAGATACTCAGAACCGTCTATTTCACTCTATCTATACCTTCATTCCCTATTAGTAATTAGCTTGATCTTTACATGTATTCATGTTTCGATTATGCTCCAGGTGTGGTAATGTGGCTTCGATTCTAGAGCTCGACGAGAATCTAAATAAAGAATTTCGTGTGTTCGAGGCAGCGCAGCAGGTTTGAACCCCCTTTTTAGTAAAAATAATGTACTTGTCGTTGTGTTTTCCTATGAGCAGTTTAGTAGAGTGACATACTCTAAATGGCAGGACTCGAGAGGGCCTCCTGCCAAGAAACCAGCCCCTGATTACTTCCTATAAGGGATAGAACTTTGACAGCCCTACTTCCAAAGTAGGACTGAGGAAGAGAATCACAACTCGTTCAAGAGTGTATGTCATAGTGCTGAGAAGTCTATACGATACAGGCGAGATCTATTTGTCACACTGGGGTTGTTTGAAAAAAAGATACTGTTGTTTCCGGATTTTACTTGTAATGGTAGTTAAAGAGTGTTCTGTGTGATGGTTTAGTTAAAATGAGTGTGTTTTATGTAATTCAAGTTTTGTAATTTCATAAGAAAAGACCTCGAAAACATTTTTGAATCCCAACAGTCAATTTCAATAGAAAGTTTCACATGAACCGTTTGGACAATTTGACAAAGGGACTGGCGGATCAAGTGACTTCATGCTTAGAAGATGATGAAGATAATAACTGGCTGATTAGTAGTAGTAGTAGTAGTATAATAGTATTCTCCCAAAAGATTATTTATTCCATCAACAATAATCCACACTCACTCTGTGGCAGTCTTTTGAGTATAATGCGAAGACTGTTTCAGAGTTGATCGATAGACAAAAGATTCAAGAGAAAAAAGAGGTGAGCTGTATTGTTGTTTCACCCGGCGGTAAGAAATAGAAAACAGATATGTTTGAAGAAGGAGATAGACAGAAAGAGCAGAGCCACTCAAATGTATGCCACACTAGTTTGCTTAGTAAGAAGAAGACATGGGGGAGTTCTTGTTGAGTAGAAATGGTATCTACTCAACCTCGCTTAGGATAGGGACAATGAGAGGCTTCATCTGCGCAATGTATACAATTGCCCACCTGCCCCCACAAAACAATGAACAAACAAAAACGATAAGATAATGAATCAATCGTATAAGATGACATTTGCGTAATGGCTTAGCACAACCAAACAAACAAACAAAAAAAAACGACAAAGAGACAATAGGAGGATCAAAACAGAGAGGAAACTGTAGGACATTGGTCAGAGACCAATGATGTTTTCATGTTGTGTACTCTTTTATCTTACATGAAACCTAATTCCTCAATTTCAGTTAGTTTAACAGATAAAATGGACTGATCTCCCGCTAAAAAAATTGAGAGATATTACATTGGTTCAATCCACAACTAAACTGGAATCATACAAGGATCTCTCTCTTGATGGGTTAATGGTTAACTTAATACTGATGGAGGTGAGCATATATAATCAAACAAGGGAGAGAGATGGATAGAGAACAAGGGCGAAACATGAGATGATGAAACATGGTTGCAACAAGTAAGAGAATAAAATAGTGTGTGTAACAACTTACATCAACCAGCAGCAGACAGTGGCTGTAATGACCAAAGTAAAATGTAGCCTGTTCCACAAAGACAAAAACAAAAACAAAAAAAGACTTGAGAGAGTTTTACACTAACGAAGACATAATGGTCATACGATGTGTGTTTACAAGCATTCATATTGCAGTAGCACAAGGAGTTAGAATTGTGAGAGTAATTGTTTACATTGAAGAAAACTATCACAGGAAGTCAAATGAAGAAGAAGAGATTAGATTGCTTCCACAAATGATCGATTTCTAAAGGCGCAAAGAGATTCAAAAATGATTCGAAGCTACTACTAATGGATCAATCCATTAACATTGACGAAACAATGATTATTACTTAAAAGATTGCGATGAAATTAAAAAAGAAAAAAAAACAGATACAGATTGGTGGAGGGGCCTTGGTTGAAGAAGATTCTAGTGAATATCGAAGCAATGATCCCAACCACAGCGAATATTAGTGATGTTACCACAAAAGCCATCTCTGATGATCTCCAAATAGATATTATCCCTGCCACGAAAACTAATCAAATGCGATCCGACTTAGAAGAGAGAAACGAGAGAGACACAAAGGCTATTAGTAATCGTAAGAAGATGAGAAAGCGTCAGAGATCTCACAGATTGCAATTGAATCTCCTGTTACTTTGGATGTCAAGAGGATGACGATCGAGGCCCAACTGATCTATCTGTGTGTGAAGGGCAAATTTGTCTTTTCTGACTAAACCATTATTAATTTTTCACAACCACCGGTTTACATTTGCGTTGGTACAGCACAACATGTGACATCTTTTTGATTACAAAAGAAATGATCCTCTATAGTTAAGCAACAACAATGTAAAATTATACTATTTAAATAGGAAATAACTGAAAAAGGGTTGATACAAACACAACAACACCACATACTATTATTCAACATATATAGAAGCTTTCCTATTCAGCTGTAACTCATACTGTACCTTATAGATTTGGACACAACATAACAACACACAAGGGACTTTGTTTTAGACACAAGTTACATTCACATCCATCGAGTATCATCCTCAAGCGCCTCTACCATTTACTATTAGTAGTAGGCTGTCTTGTCTTCATTGATACCTGCGTAGATCTTGGCACAGTACTCGAACAAGCTACCATCAAAACACCTCCTTATCGCTTCTTTTGATAGAAACCCTTCTTCATCTCTCGCTAGCAAATACAACAACCCCCACTCCACTTTGCTTGCGATCCTATATTACACACAAACACATATGTGTAGACCCACAAAAACATTATAATAAGAGTATTTATAGTTTAAGCAAAACGTAAGCTTAATAAAGGAGGAGGGCTCATGTACCATCCGAAGATGTCCCATGCGTCACGTTGTCCTTGTGTCATCTCCCATAATTCTCCAAGACTTAGTTTGTCTGGCAATGTTTTCGCGTATTTGCTGAATATCAACTCAAGATTCACCGGCATAAACCTGCGATGACATAAGGCATGGCTATATTATATAGACCAGTGCATCATGGTTTATATATGACTCATTTTTAAAAATATAGCGTTCACTCACCTCCCTTCATTGTCATATGTTCTCGAGTCGCTTCCATGCTTTGACTTGTGTATATTGTGTATGTATATTGGAAAGAACGGTGAAGGTAACCATCCCTGTATTATGTATTAAGGACAATCACTAACAAACTCAACAAATATCTAGGCTGATTGGTAAAGTAGAATCAATCAAATCAACATGATATATGCTGGAGCCTGGAGGAGGATGAGAGGTGTTACCGGAAGAGTAGCATAGCTAAGGGCCAGATTGATCACAGCGGCTGTGATAAGGGACACAATGATATTGAAACCAAGCATTCGCAGTCCTAATCACAGGTCGGAATCGAACTTTAAACATAACTAATGAAAAACACATGAAACTGAAAAGAAATGTATATATATAGCCGATATGTATACCAGAGTAGGTCTCCCAAGGGTAGATAATGCCATTATCATCTAAATCGAAGAAGGCGACATGTTGCTGAAGAACACTAAGTCCGTAATTCCTATGGCCTGGGGTTCCATACGGATGCTCTCTGTCCGGTGCTTGCAATGCTCTTGGCATATCTATGCATATCATCAATTACCACCAAATATGCTTACAGTTTAGACCATATTTTCTAAGTTACTATATATACTATCATGAGCATAAAAATATTCTCACATGCATATATATACTTCACATGAGTCTGCAAGTATTGTATTTCTTCAAAGTTTAGGGGATGTTATTTTCATTATTTTTAAATGAGTTTCTTTAAGTCCATCCATACAAAATATATATATATATACATGTAACACATGTATATAGATGTATGCATGATGTATACGCATGTTGACTACAACTAGGATGCAAGAGAAAGGCTTTATTACAAGGTTTAGGAAGTCTATCATCCATGTCAACACGAGCACGCCTATGAAAAGTGACCGGAGCGTAGGGAGCCACCGTAGCCATTGCGTCTCTCTCCATTATCTCCGTCGCTGAACTCATCTCTCGCTCTTTCTTACTCTGGTGGATTGAGTACAATGTGTTTCTGTTTCGTGTTTGTGTTTTTAGAGTAAAGAAGAAGAGAGCTAATAAGATAATGATTGATGTGCGTGGCGGACATGCATGCACCAACGAACACACCGCTTGACATGTCTTTCCTTGTCGTTAACACACCCCTCTTTTATCTTCCTCCTTACACTTGACATGACAATCACGACACGTTTGCTTCTATGCTTTACCAAAAAACATTTAGTGCTAAATTGTAAATCTCACACAAAACAATGGATCTGGCCTTTTATGTTACTGTGATATTTAGATATACATTTATACTGTTTGTGGCTATATGAATACTATAGTATAACCATGGAGGAGTTATGCAAAAAACACTTGTTTGAGAAATCAGAAGACTTCACACAATATTTTTGTTTTGTACAGAGTCTGAGCCAGATAAGTTAATAGCAAACCATGGTGTGATTGTGAGCTCTCATAAACATTCACACACATCAAACCCATTGTTCATAGATTGAAACATGAAATTTAGTGACCCGCTGATGGATTTGTAAGCAACTCGAGTGACTTCTTCAGATGTTCTACAGCAGTAGAGACTTCATCGAAAGCTAAAGCTCCAACAGCGAATCTAGCAGCTTTGTGTGCCTCTGCGATCTTCTCTGGCCCTGGCTGGTAGCTGCTGTCGTAATGGTACTTCTGAGCTGGACTCGGTACAGGATCTAGAACGGGTGCAACATTGACACGCCCGTTTGATGATGAATAAGGAGGAGGGGGAGCAGAGGCGAAGCTTGTGGAAGAAGGAGCAGGTGCGGAATGTGGAGAAGAATAATAAGGTTCAGGGTTCTGGAAGTGAGAAGGGTAGTGAGGAGTGGCTGGGAGGCTGCTCTCACTAAAGCTAGGGTAAGATTGGAAATTAGGGAGAGAGCTTGGAGAAGGCTCATGGGATGGGTAGTTTTGTGGTGGCGGCATGTGTTGTGGTGGATCTTGGTGGTATGATTGATGGTTGTAAGGATGAGGGTAAGGGGAGTCTGATGGTCCTGTGGGAGGCGGAAGGAGATCGTTGGAAGGGTAGGAAGATGGTGGTGGAGGCGGGGCATCTGTTGGATAATTGTTGTTTGGATTGTCATGGAACCTGGGAGGTAGATGATGTTGTGGCACTTCAGGGAAATGGTGGTGGCTTGAGTCATCATGCGAGTCATGGGATGGACCAGGTTCTGTTCTATGTTGACTTGGTACGTTTGTATCACTTGCACCAAGATCCTGTAGATAATGAAAATGTGCAAATGATGAATCGATTAAGTTGATGCACATGTTCATTTCTTAAACATTTGCGCCACTCGAGACACTCTTCAATATTATTGGAGGTAAGCAAACATCAAGATATTCCAAAACCACTAATTGCCAAGTAGAGAAACTTACATAGGAGCCACTAGGACCACTTGATGGGATGGATAAATCACTTTCATCATCAACAGGATCACCTGGAGTGGGCTTCCTTCCTTCTTTAATGGCCTTCCTTATGTCAGCAGCCTTCCAAGCAGCATACTTCTGTTTCTGCTCTATCTGTCCATGGTCCATTATAAATAAATATAGTCAAACATCTAATAAAGCTGCCTCTTAAGGTGCCAAGTTTTTGTTTGAGAGTTAATTGAACGAAAAAATAGGAACTCACATCAGGAGGAACCGGGCCAAACTGGCTCAGAATCTCAAAGAAGATGTTTGCAGCATAAAACGTTTTAGCAGTACCCCTGTCAAAAGCGCAACAAAATTAAGTTGGATAATTTATCACAAGGGTTTGAAAAGGAGTCACATAAATGCAGGTGTTAAACCTCCTAGATTAATGGGCAGTAATTGAATTAATTATCAAAGCTGGAGAAAGAGACACTTTGCAAAAACAGAATGGTCAGCAGGAAACAAGACACGATAAGGCTTGGATGCATCCAACTTATTCCTTAATCGGTTTTCTTATGAGTCTGTGTGTAATATATATATATATGTAGAGCCATGGAGGAAGGTAACACCTAAAAATATGTGTGCCGACCTGTGTTCTTATCGTAAATGCTTATATGCTTTTTCAGTATTAACAATAACAATACTAGAGAGAACACTGAATCTGCAGAAACAGGATAAGCCGGACTCATTGACCTATGATGATCCTCATTGAATTAATAGTACTAGAAACTCACTAGTGTCAAATGTCATTCAATATGATAATCAGACATAAGAGCAAAAAAAGAAGTAGACTTACAAGTCTGCTCGTCCTGCACGATCCTGCTTGTCAGCCTTTGCAAAGACATTTAGTGCAAACCCTTCCACATGCATATTGTCATCTGGGGACAGAGTCAATGATTTCTTATCCTGGAATTACACACAAATATTGCGGTAAGAAACTGGAACTAGTCAGGAAACTGCCTCGTGAATAACAAGATGATCATACATGTTACATATGGCTAAGAACGCACAAGACAGCAATGGCAGACAATAAATTCAAGATTAACCAAGTTCACCATCAACAGTCCAAAAATCTACGAGAGCATAGCTTATAGGTCACACGAACAGTGAGAGAAACACGTAATACAACCCTTCTAGCCTGAGATACATTGCTATAAAAGTTCTTGCTTCACATGTGTGTTTCTCAGTCACATGAAGCAACGTAATCTAAGTTTAAAATAAAGCCCTACCTTACCAAAAATAAGCATAAATACACTATCCAGCCTTGTGACAACATATATTAATCAAATCCAAACAGATCATGAGAAATTACTAAATATCAGGTAGCAAAAATCAAGTTAGATGATTAAAGGTGAAACCTTTTCGAGCTGATTAATGAGGGACATGAGGATCGAATTGGTGGTCTTAGTTCTCTCGCTCTGTGGAATCTTCAATCCTCGTTCCATGGCGTATAGGCGACCTAATCAATCAATCATCCCCAAAACCATCAATTTTCAAAGATCCATATCATACTCAATCGCTGGACACAATCATATCAGCTCAGCTAAATAAATAAAAAAACAATCATCCAAACTTACAGTAATAAGCAACAAGCGGTTCATGTTTCTGCAACTCATCGGCTCGTTGCAAGTAAGGAAGAAGAGTCTTCGCTGGTTCGTTTGTACTCGACATCGATTCTCTCTCTCTCTCTCGGCGAGCTTCGTAGCTTCTCTGAGATTGTAAAGACAAGGAAGGAAGTTTTCCTAATTTGTACGCGCTTGTGATTGTCAAGTACAAAACGATGTCGTTGAACGGGCACATAAAGTCCTGACCCCTACTTGTTATGGAAAATCCCTGAAGTTCTTGATTATTTGCACCTTTCCTCCAAACTTTTTAATTATTAAATTACCCCCAAAACATCTTTATGCATATTACGATTTTTTTTCCATATAAATAGATAACGCCAATTAGAACCCTAGCAGTGCTTAGGAAAAAATTATGAGTAAATCAATGATACAGAGACCGATTAATCTAAGTAACATTCTACTCTGATCGTCTTGTTTCTAAAGTGTTTTGTTTTCATAAAGTAACAAAGACTGGAGATACACTGTCATGGTGAGGCTACAACTGGTCAGCACAAGAGACTGGAGATGCAGCATCCTCTTTGGAGATGGCTACATGGTTAGAAGGTGAAGTCAGCTTGTTGAGACTGTCTCTTTTGGACCTGCTTCCGTTCATGGATAAGCGCCTAACAGGTGTTTCGTTACTCCCTCCTCCGTTAGCTCGTGTTCCCACCGGTTTCTTGGCACTGACGGGTCTTGCAGGGCTCGGTTTAGACCCAAACGCGGAGGAGTCTTGATCTGTGTGTGGCTGTTCTTGCTGCTTCTTCTGTTCCTGTTAGTAATAAAAAAGGCAAGACTAGTTTGATTATAAGAAGTTTTGTTAAGCAACAACAGTATAAGAAACTAACCTTCTGCCTCCGCTTCTCCTCTTCTCGTTCTTGCCTCAGTATAGTGTATTCATCTAGCATGGCGAGCAAGGGAACACCATCATACTCAAAGGACATACTCTTATCCTCTTCCCATGCCCGGGTTTTAGCAACCAATGTGTCAACCATTGCTTCAACATACAAAAGATCACAAATCTAACAGTCTCAGTTTGACGCATTGTGACAAAAATTATAAGACTCTTGGAAGTTACCGGTAATCTTGCTGACCAGAATCCGAGCTTTCTCAGCTCTCTTGAGATTCAAATGCGCACCTCGGCTTGCACTGTACCTGTTCTGATCCTGTTTTCAAGACCAAAGTCGAAAAGAACCATCACATTAGGTAATGAGTTTGAAACTGACAGGAACCTCTCATGCATTTACCAGATTGTAGTCTTCGAGCCAGCTCTCTTCTTCACAAGCTGACATCCACTTCTCAACTCGGTCTAGTATTTCTTTTCTACTAAAGGCTTCTTCCTTGGCCTTTGCTATCTGGCTATCCATGTGAGCTAGTAGCTCAGCAGGTTCAGTGTTTCCTGAATCAATCAACGACATGATCTTCTCACGTACAACCTCTGGTTCAATCTCTATATGAGCACGAGCATATATCCCCTCAAGCTCGGTTTGCTTCTTGAATGCAATTTCCTTCATTCTGCTAGCTTTCAGTTTGTCAAGCCTATCCACTTCCACCTCAGCCTTTAAGTTTTTAAACAAACAGTTACTTACTATAAGCATTGGTTGATCGATACATAACAAATTCACAATACCTGCTCGATCAGATCAAGTGCTAGAGCACCAGAGAGAGTCACTTCATGAACTGAAGCTGTAATGTTACATGTAACATGGTCAAATAGCTCCCTTTCCTCGTCAGGAGTGTCCATCAGATTCCATAGATCAGTTAGCTGAGTAGCTAGCTCTTGAAGCTGCACCAAACCAAGATTCATTACTAACATTCACAACAAGGGATGACGCAGATTCTTATCCTTTGACTAACCTTTTTGAGTCTTTGATTCTTATCCTCTTTAAGAGTCAAGACAGTCTTGGCCAACATTGAAAGTGTTTCATTGCTAATGCTCTTGTTTTGAACACCATTTGCCTCACCTAAGCTCGGATGAACTTCAGTGACCGTGTTCAAGAAATCTAAACCAAGGACGGCACAAAGATCATGCACTGTGCTCACAAACTCGCGCACCTTATTCAACCTATCACTCTATCCAAACACAAAGCAGTTTTAGTTCTAGTTTGGATCGGAAAGCAAGGATATCAACATATCACAACTAATATTAACCTTCTCTTTCTGAAGCTCTTGGAGTTTGCTCTTGTAGTCACCTAATCTCTTGAGGGACAAGTCAGACTCATCAACCACAAGAGGTCCATTGTTCAACCCGCCAGCAATCTCTTCACATATCTTCTGAATCTCTGATTGAACACCAGAGAACTCTCGGACTCTTTCCTCTTTCTGTTGCCAAAGTTGTTCAAGCGCTGGTGCTATTGCAGAAAGTTGCTCTTTGATCGTTCCTGAAGTCTTATCTGGCTGTAACCGAGACAAACACATCTGAATAACTCTATAACCATCTCATATTTTATCCAATGTAGATGTGAGAGCACTTACAATGCCGATGTAGTTTTTGTCCCCAAGAGCAGCTATGAGATTGGAAAGTTCAACATTGGCATCCAACAAGGTCTGAAGAAGTTCTGCGCGAGATTTTGCAGCCAGATCAACCTTATTCTTGTAAACATTAAGACACTCTTCCTCTATCTGAAGAAGCAGCTTGTCTCGTTCCTCTTCACTCTCACCAACTTCATCCCATATTTCCTGGAAAAAAAAGTTTGTCCAGTGAGTCCACATAACCATACTTTAAAGGTTAAGTGAGCGTGTGTGTTCTGCGAAATTACCTGCAACTTCTGCAGTAAGGTGCCACAAGTGATTTCTCCAAGAAGAGGATTGTCTGCTTCTGTTACTGCCATTCTTGTGAAATGACAAGGTTTCCTTCAGAAAGAGAAACACAAAACATTAGAACAGAACTGAAACTACCGTAAAAGAAAGTGAAGTTGCAATCTTTGTCAAAAACTAAACACTTTATCATTCTAAATAAACATGAGATATATTCAAAGCTAGCTAACTCTCAGACCCTTTCAATCATAGAAACATAATCTTGAACTTAAGAAGCTCAAAACCCATTTTTAGCAATACTCAAAGAAGCAAACACGGTGAAAGCAGAAGAAGCTCGAAAAGAGATGGAGATCTCAAGCTGTTTTACAGACAATAACACTGAACTTAACATAAACTGAACTGCATTGGTGCTAAAACCAAAGCAAGAATCCAACACTCAAAACTAATTGAACCAAACAGTAGAAGATGGTATTCTTTACCGAGATTGTTGTCGGATCCTAGGGTTTTTATCTGAGCCTTTCCTCTTCTTTGCTGCTAGATCTGAAGCTCTCTGACGAATAGTCAGTGTTCAGTAGCATAGGAAACAGAACAAATCTCAAACTACATGGTTTTGGAGGTTGGGAAGTAGAAAAAAGTGGGACCCATGTTCATTCATGTCTGAAAAAAACAGAACCTAAAATAAGGCCTATTATGGGCTTATATATTCCGACAAAGCCCAAACAGTATTAAAAACACGTGTCTTTTCACTCGGATGTAAACGTGACTCTCCACCCAAGAGAAGCGGTATGAATAGTTTATTTGGTTTCTCTGTCTTCTGATTCGACAAAGTTGATAAAAAACATCTCCGGTAAGTGCTCCTCCTCCTCCACCTTCTTCTTCTTCTCTCTCACCTTTGACATTCTTCTCATTCTCCTCTCAATTAGGGTTCCTCTTCTCAACCACCATCATCCAGACACGTTTCATTTAGACAGAAAAGCCTGATGTTCTGTAAGTTATGCTTGATCCCATTTGTCAATCTCTGTTCTATCTGAAAGTTTCTTAATAAGGTCATCTTGTTGTGGTTTGATGAATCATTTAGACGCATATGCTTACACATTCATTTTAAATCCTCTGATGATGCGTGTTATCCAAGTAATATGTGACGAATGTGTGTATAACGTCTAACCTAAACCAGGAACTGGTCACATTGTAAGAAAAGCATTTTCAAAGGTAAAATGGAGAAAGATATGAATCAAAACTCTCCACGAATAAGAAAGCTAAGGGATAATAGTTATCCTCCTAACACACCAACGTCTCGGATGAACAATAACCAAAGAGATAACCATCCAAACTCTCCAAGGGATTACAATTATAGTCCTAGCTCTCCTACAGCTCGCCTTCGCTGGAGAAACCGATCAAATGAGGTATCTATATATAAACATTATCATACGATCTTAGTTATGTCCTAAGATTCTTGGAATGTCTTTAGATTCCAGCTGAGGTGAAAAGAGGCAATGCAAGCAATGTAAGGAACCTCTTACTTGGTGATAAGAACAAGTACAGATCAATGTGGATAAGGACATGCTCGTCTCTCTGGATGCTTGGAGGAGTTGTGTTCATAATCTACATGGGACATCTCTACATTTGGGCTATGGTTGTTGGTATACAGATCTTCATGGCTAAAGAGCTCTTCTTTCTTCTCAGAAGAGCTCATGAAGAGCGTCGCTTACCTGGTTTCAGGCTCTTGAATTGGCACTTCTTCTTCACGGCTATGTTGTTTGTCTATGGACGTATACTTCAACAGCAGCTAGTCAACACTGTTTCTTCGGACAGGTTTATCTACAAGCTTGTTAGTGGTTTGATCAAGTACCAGATGGTTATCTGCTACTTCTTGTACATTGCAGGTTTGTATGTCTCCTTCACCAATGTTACCATCTTTAGTAGCCACTTATGAGTTTAAAACCTGTATTTAGGTTTCATGTGGTTTATACTCACGTTGAAGAAGAAGATGTATAAGTATCAGTTTGGGCAGTATGCTTGGACGCATATGATCCTTATCGTTGTGTTTACTCAATCTTCTTTCACTGTCGCCAATATATTCGAAGGGATCTTCTGGTAACTTGAGTTTATATTTATCAACTTAAAACATATAGAAACTTGTTAATAAAATGGATGTATACATGCAGGTTTCTTCTTCCAGCTGCGCTTATTGCTATGAACGATGTAGCAGCTTACTTCTTTGGTTTCTATTTTGGGAAGACTCCCTTGATAAAACTGTCTCCTAAGAAAACATGGGAAGGTTTCATCGGAGCATCGGTGGCAACTACAATCTCTGCGTTTCTTGTAAGTAACCATCTTCTATCATTTGATGCATTCATAACACTTTATTTTGGTCTCAAGACTGATAGATTATTATATGCTTCTTACAACAGTTTGCAAACGTCTTAGGCCAATTCCAATGGCTTACATGTCCAAGAAAGGTAACTTAACAATGAAATGCCCATCACGATGTTTCATTGCAGTCTTTACTTGATTCGTTATGATGCATCTTTTACAGGATTTGTCGACTGGTTGGCTTCATTGTGATCCAGGCCCTCTCTTTAGGCCAGAGTATTACTCATTGCCCTCTTGGATTGCTCCATTTGTAAGCAGTTAATTACCTTCTCTTGTGAACCAGCTAATGATGGTTTCTTTACAAGTCTTGGCTTTGCTTAACAGTCACCATGGAAAGAGATCTCGATTCTACCCGTGCAGTGGCACGCTTTCTCTCTTGGTCTATTTGCATCCGTTATAGCTCCTTTTGGTGGTTTCTTTGCAAGCGGTTTCAAAAGAGCTTTCAAGATCAAGGTTAGACATTTTCAAGTGGTGAAAAGGTTTTGTATCCACAGATCCAAGAACGAATCCTTACTTGGTTTTGTTTCTTTGACAGGACTTTGGAGACAGCATACCAGGACATGGAGGGTTTACTGACAGAATGGATTGCCAAGTAAGAACAACTAACTAATACAGAATGATTGCAATATGATCTCTTCATTGTTATAACAGAATCTTCTTGCCTAAATTCAGATGGTTATGGCGATTTTCGCATACATCTACATACAATCGTTCATTGTTCATCAGGACTACAGTGTGGAGATGATCCTAGACCAGGTAAGAATCATCAGCACTCTCTCAATATATCGTTATGAAGACATTGTACGTATGCCTCTATATATTTGATTGTATTATACCTGCAGATATCAAGGAGCCTGGGACATGAGGAGCAGAAAATGCTTTATGTAAAGCTCGGAGACATTCTCCGACACAAATTGCAAGGCGGGTTTTAAGAAGAGAGTACTACTCTGTTTTCAGTCACTGTTCTTTTTGTTAATTTATGTTTGTATTAGACAATGTAGAACCTTAATTTGTATCTGATTAATTTATCAAAAGAGACTTGGTAGAGTGTGTTTATCCATTGAATAACCAAACGACAAGAGAAAACTAAGTTAAGTTGCTCGAAACAAAGAAGAGTAGCAAAATTTATGAAAAACCAGATGACTTCTATTTAAGCATCAGACTCTTTCTTGTCTTCTTCGCTCTCTCCTCCTTGTGTAACACCAACCTCAGCTGGTCTTATAACTCGATCAAACAACGTGTAACCAGACTGTAGATACCGACACCCATCGTTAGTAGTTGGTATGGAATAAAAAGAGACAGATAAAAGAGTAAGTTTCATATATTTACCTTCAGGACATGAGCAACTGTGCCTTCTGGCTTAGAAGCATCAGGGACTTGAAACACTGCGTTGTGTCTGTTTGGATCAAACGGCTCGTTCATAGGATCATACTTCTCCATACCAAACTTCTTAAATACCTGCAGCAACACACAGAGTCAGGTCGGTATGATATACAGTGCTTACTTTAGGACTACATTTCTCCACTCAAAAAAATGGTGATTTATATACCTCAGCTAGCTGTTTCTCAGTCATCTCCACACCTTCTAAAAGGGTCTTTAAGAGTGGAGTAGCTCCAGCTGAATCTTCCGTAGTGTCAAGCTTTGAGAAGCTTTCCTTGACAACCGAAGACGCTCTTCCAAGATTATCCGCCACATCCAAAAGGCTCTTTGCAAAATTCTGCAGAAAACATTTACACATATTCTCAGCGAACTACCATAACTGATACAAAATCTGTACACAAATCTCTCGTAGACTAACCTGTATGGCATACTTCTTGGTGTTTTCAGCATCACGTCTTGTTCTGTCCATAACATTCTCCATCTCTGCGTAAGTACGAAGAACTTTATCTTTCATTTGCTTAATCTCTTCCTCCTTTCCAGACAGTAGCTCTTCCTTCTCAGCTACAAGCTTCATCAAATCATCCATTGACAGCTCCTCCTCATCATCACTCTCCGAATCAGAAACTGCTGCTCGTTTAGCACCCTTCACCCTTCTTGAATCTCTGGTGGGTTCTGAGTCAAGACCTGATTCCTTTGCCTCAGCTGTGGCTTTCTCTTCACTTGTCTTGGAGGCCTCAGTGTTGCTCTCCTTTTCATTTGATTCAGGCGTGGTGGAGAAAGAAAAAGAGGACCTTTGAAGTGAATAAGAATCAAGAGGAAGCACCTGAGATGCAGCAAGCTGGATATGCAAAATGGATGAATCAATCTCAGTACACAGAGCCAAAACCATAAGAGAATCTAAGGCATGAGAACATCAAGTCATTTTATAGATAAATGGAAAGATTCAATCATATGAACAGTATCATTTCTAAAATCCTAGCTATTAAAACACTCAATTGGGGAAATGCTTAAACCCTAACAAAACCCTGAACTACAATGATACGAATAGTGATAAATTTAAAAATCAAACCTTTTGTGTGTATTCGTGAACGATGGAGTGATACCGGTTCGAGAGTATAGGAGCCTGGTTCCTCGCCGGAAGAGCTGCGGCTGAGAGAGACGAGCGTAATCCCGCGCTGCGGGAAACTCGCGATACAATTCTCGAAACAAACATCAGGAAATGCACAGAGAAAACAAGGCAGAGATCAAAACGAAGATAATCGAATCGAATTGTGATTGAGGAAGATGCTCAGGTCCAGAGGCGGAGGCACACACAGAGAGAGAGAGAGAGAGAGACGTGGTTTAGTGTGGAGAAGAGAGTGCTTGTTTACGTAAATGCCCCCACCGATGCACGACGTGGCTAACCCTGTGAGGGTATTATTGTCAATAGCAACTAGGAGATATGAGAACCCTCTGCTGGAATCAGAGGCACTCGTGCTAGAGTTTTTTTGGACAGACAAAGACCAAACATCATAGTATAAGCTATACGATGTAATTAAGTTATACAAGTTTACATATAGTTGGTGTATAGATCATAAAGCTACATAGGACCAGGTACAGCTGTCTCGGCAAGTGGAGGAAAAAAGTATGATCAAGCTTCTTCTCTCTCTTCTTAACTTCTCTGGATGCTTAGTGGAATAAGTTAGTGGTCACATTTTTTGCTGAAGAGTGATATCTAGTTTTGTCTGATGATTTGTAGTCTTTACTAATGTTGTGTTTCTCTGAAGAAAAATATTGTATATACTGCATCTAAAAGATGTATGTATACATGGCAGCGGGCTCGTGTTATCTTTCACATACATGGCACCACAAGCTATAAATATATATATATAGTTTTCTCCTTATGATACTCTCTTGTTGAATGTCTTGTATAAAATGATCCTTTGGGTACAAACAATTAGAGCATCAGTTAGTGAGTTGTTTTTCTTTTTTCCTCTGAATACATTGTGACGTTCATGTGTAAAGTCATGATTACTGCATATTTTTTATGATGAGATTCTTAACGTAATATAAGATACGTTTCTTAGATTTTAACTAAGAAAAACTAAGAAACATCTCTTAAGTAAGAGATATAAAAAACATTTTTAGTTTTTCTTAGTTAAAAATTAATAGACGTATCTTATATTACGCTAAAAATCCACCATAAGAGATCTCCATTAATCATGCTTTAAGTTTTATAAAGAAGGAATGTCATTGCCTAATAACATTAGACCATACAAAATCGAATCACATTTTGGTTGCAATTGTGTTTACTAAATTGCTAAACTAATTAGAGTAGTTGAGTAGGTCCTGACTTTCTTTTGAATTGGACTAAGTGAAAATTAATGTTCAACTACTTATTAGGTATTATAACTCAACAGCTAAATAACCTGTTTATGGCTAAACACTCAGGCAAAAAATCAAAAACATTGCTATATACTCGTACTTGTATTTTTTATTCAATGTGTTTCTAATTAGAGGTACAAAAGTCATAGAAATTATGTTAGAAAACACCTATCAGCCGGTTACAAATCAAAACCTAATCACATCTAGTTTCAAGGAAAAATACAAAAAAGAAGAGAGGTTATACAAAATCAAGAAAATATGAACTTTAGTTGAACTAAAACAACAAAAGTAACTTTAACGCTCATTGTCACATTTGACGCATGAGAGAGACACACACTTTCTTGCCGTTACTTATTATTGTCGTTGCACCAACCTTAACTATATGGGTGAACCAAAAAGCCTCAAAACGTGCAAACATAGATTTACAAAAGCATCCGAGCGTTAAAAATAAACCAACCTCACGTAGAACTCGGTGGTCATAAGAAGATGCGTTACTACAACACCTGAAGCTTGAAAGAGTATGAATCCTTCTACTTCAAGTTATACCTGTCTCTCTATTTAAGTAGCTATTTAATACTCTTTGCTGAAAACTATTAATGAGTCTTTTCATTTTTGCTCATTACTCACCCTCAACTAACTCCAAAACCAATCTCTGTGGCCAAAATTTAAACATAGGCAAACACAATATAAGGAGTATTAAATAAAGAGGGCCAAGCTATAGTACCTCTCAATAATATGCTTGCTCTGGTTGTTATTCCCAATCATTTGTGAGAGTTTTTGTTTGCAGAAGCAAGAAGAAGTTGAAAACATTGCATTATAAGCATGTTGCGAAACCGAGTTCTTGGGTTCTTGTTCCTGGCAACACACCTCTTGATGCAGATACCTGAAACGGGTGCCAAAGTACCAGCACTTATAGTGTTTGGGGACTCAACTGTGGACTCAGGGAACAACAACCAGATCTCTACGGTTCTAAAGAGTAACTTCCAGCCGTATGGACGTGACTACTTTGACGGAAAAGCAACTGGGAGATTCTCTAATGGTCGGATCGCTACAGATTTCATCTCTGAAGGTTTAGGACTCAAGAACGCAGTCCCAGCTTACCTAGATCCAGCTTACGACATCAAAGACTTTGCCACTGGTGTCTGTTTTGCTTCAGCTGGAACAGGCTTAGACAATGCAACCTCTGATGTGTTAGTAAGTCAACCATAGGTCCATATATTCTAATTAGTGAATGTTCATTGTGTCCTTATTATTCATATATATTTTTTCATAATATTCTATATAAAACTAAAATTGTCACATAGAATTGTGATACTTTAATGACCAGTTCTTTTACCTATATTCCGGACCGGCCTGATTCTACTGTTATTGGATTATAATCTTACAGAAGCTATAACTGACATGGTTTTTTTGAAATGTAAAAGTCTGTGATGCCACTTTGGAAGGAAGTGGAGTACTACAAAGAGTACCAAACCAGGCTAAGAAGCTACTTGGGTGAAGAGAAAGCTAATGAAGTCATCAGAGAATCACTTCACCTGATTAGTATCGGAACCAATGATTTTCTTGAGAACTACTATCTTATTCCTAGCAAGTTCCGGAAGTACTCTTTAGATGAGTACCAAAACTTCCTGATAGGAATCGCTGGAGAGTTCATCACTGATATTTACAGACTCGGAGCTCGTAAGATGTCTTTCTCTGGACTCACTCCTTTTGGATGCTTGCCACTTGAAAGAACAACAAATATCTTTTACGGAAGCAAATGTATTGAAGAATACAACGATGCTGCTAGAGACTTCAACGCCAAGATGGCAGACAAGGTCATTAAGTTGAACAAAGAGCTGACTGGACTCCAGCTTGTGTTTTCAAACCTGTATGACTTGGTTTCAGACATCGTACACCATCCTGAAGCATATGGTTAGTACAAAGTTCTAACTCAAGCGTTTACATTAAGAACTCAACTGTTAATGTTTATGATTGTGTCACAGGTTTTAGTAATGTAAGGAGTGCATGCTGTGGAACTGGATACTATGAGATGAGCTACTTGTGTGATAAAATGAACCCTTTCACATGTACTGATGCAAGCAAATATGTGTTTTGGGACTCGTTTCATCCAACAGAGAAGACAAGCTCAATCGTAGCAAGTCATGTTCTAAAGTATGACTTAGCTCGGTTCCAGTGATAAATATTCAAGTGTCATAACCTCTAAGGAATATATTTTTTTTTACCTTACTACATTCTTTCTCCTACATGGTTTCTGTCACCAATGTCTCAGTCAAGCTTCGAGGGTGTTGTAAAATAACCATTTTCTTTAATTAATGTGTGTTTGTGTAACTACTTAAACATGCTACTGTGATGTTATCAAGATGGATCAGATCTTAGTGTGAAGAAATAATGCAGATATGGAATTGAATTCTGAAGCCAGAAACCAAACCGTTGACTAATGTGCCTCTCAATGTATTGTATCATGTGAATAACATATTGTGAGGATTCTCCATCAAAATTCTGAAAGACTTAACATTAATATATAGAGGATTTTAGCTAATTAACTTAATTCAGTTGATTTAGAATCAAATCTCCAAAAACTTTCACATAATATTAGAACTTCAAGAATTTAAAAAAAAAACTTCGTCAACTCTAATAAGATATCAAAATAAATCTGTTAACTGATCTAAGAATCTCGTGTACCATGTGACAGATAAGTGTGGGGATGCATGTGACTGCATTTCTCAGGAGGACAAGGACTTTCTCTCAAACTTTGTCCAGTAAAAGTGATGAAGATTCATGGGTTTCAAGGAACAATGAAAGAGATAGCAATGAAAGGAACATTTAGAAACTCTAGACATTAAGGTATAAAAAAAACTCGTTTGCCAAACATGTACAGACATTTAATATTTGACTCTCTTAATGGTCTTGGTCTCCTTTGTGCCGATAGTGTCTCGTGCACCATGTGACAGATAAGTGTGGGGATGCATGTGACTGCATTTCTCGGAAGGACAGAGACTTTCACTCACACTTTGTCCAGTAAAAGTGATGAAAGATTCATGGGTTTCGAGGAACAATGAAAGAGATTGTTAAAGGGTAAGATCTTGGGTTCGAGTAGCACCAAGCGCACCAATAACCTATCTGTGAACCGAGGCTCCAGAGAACAAGTTGTATCACAGGGGAAAGCAGTTGCTTACAGAGATAACAATGATTGAGCATTTTTTGGACTATTTTCCATGTTTGAAGGAGATGGTGGTCTATGCTGAAGAGAATAATCCTAGACAGCTAGGAAACCATTAATTTTCTAAACTTATCTTGAAGATTTTTCGAACTCTACAACAAGTTGTCGAGTTGCAATGTCCAGCTCTGCATATGAAGTGGCTGAAGAACAAAACAAAACCATCTCCTAGTTTTGCCTGTAGTTAAAGTTGTGTGTAAAAACCGTATCAAACTGCACCAATCTCAAGACTGTAGTTTCTTCTTCTTGCTAGTTTTATGAATCATTTACTATCGATGATCATGTATTTTTTTTTTTTGTCATCTCGATGATCATGTATAATTCACATAAAGAACACCCGTCTTAAGAACACCTTATTATTCATATAATTTTTTCATAATGTTTTATATACAAATGAAAATGTCACCTAAAATCGTGATGCTTTGGACAGGGCCTGATTCTAATGTTACTGTATTATAATCCCACAGAAGCTATAACTGACATGGTTTCTTTAAAATGTAAAAGTTTGTGATGTAGTCTCCAAGTAAAAAATATCTCAGTTTCAATGGTAAAATATCGAATTCGCGCAAACCGGTTCGGTTTTATAGAAACTAATTCAAAGCGACTGGTCTATTAAATTTGTTCGGATCCAATATAAACCAAAAAAACCTAAAACCTCGATGGTTCTCTAACCGGTTAGAGAGGTTTTACTTCTCTCTTGCGCCTTCTTCTCTGTCTCAGTTCTCAGTTCACTGAACAAATGTATCCTCCTAGGGTTTAGGGTTTATGGTCGAGAGCCAATTTGAGAGCGAACCCAAAATCAAGCTGAAGGCAAGTCGATTGGATGCGGTGGCCGATCCAAACGGCGACGGCTAAGGCGTTTCTTCACCGACAATTCCTGAAGAACGGTATCCCTCCTTCGTTTCGACTTTGCAAGTCTCAAGCTTTCTCCTCTAGTGTCGTTGACTACCGAGAGATTCTGAGAACTGGGCTTCATGGTATCAAGCACGATGAAGCTGTTGATTTGTTCGCTTACATGGCTCAGTCTCGTCCCCTGCCTAACATCATCGAGTTCAATAAAGTATTGACTGTTATCTCCAAGATGAAGAGTTACGAAACTGTGATCAAGCTCTGGAGTATTGTGGAGAAGGATGAGGATATAGAGATCTCGCCTGATATCTATACTTGCAACATCTTGGTGAAGTGTTTTTGCAGCTGTTATCAGCCTTGTGTTGCTTTGTCTTTTCTTGGGAAGATGATGAAGCTTGGTGTTGAGCCGGACGTGGTTACGGATAGCTTGTTGGTTGATGGGTTTTGCCTAGTTAATAGAAATGAAGAGGCTTTCTATGTGTTTGATCAGATGAGGAAGATGGGTGTTACCCCTAACGTTGTAGTCTACACTATACTCATTGATGGTCTCTGTAGGAACAGGTTCTTGAATAAAGCGATTGGGCTTTTTGGTTATATGGAGAAGGAAGGAGTTACTCCAAATGTGTTTACCTACACCTCTCTCATTAGTGGTCTTTGTAACGCCTGTAAGTTGAGTGAAGCGTCTCACCTACTGCGGCAAATGATCTCCAGGAAAATCGACCCGAATGTAGTCACTTTCACTGCACTGATCAATGCTTATGTGAAAGCTGGGAAGTTTTCAGAATCTTGGGAGTTGCTCCAGGAGATGATCAAGATGTCTATAGATCCTAATGTTTTCACTTACACTTCACTGATCAATGGGTTTTGCATGCACAATCATGTAGATCAGGCCGTAGAAGCTTATAAAAATATGCTAAGCAATGGGTGCGCCCCAAATGTATTGACTTACTCTACTCTTGCAAATAGATTTTTCAAGTCGAACAGGTTCAAGGAAGGGATTCAACTTTTAAAAGAGATGACAGACAAAGGAGTTGCCGAGAACACAGTCTCTCGCAACACCCTTATCCAAGGGTGTTTTCAAGCCGGGAAGATCAATGCTGCCATACATTTCTTACAAAAGATGCCTCATGATGGTCTGTCTCCCAATATTAGGAGCTACAACATTGTGTTAGCTGGTCTATTTATTTACGGGAAGGTAGAAGAAGCATTGATTACATATGAACATATGCAAAAGACTAGAAATGATCTTGATATTGTTACATATACTATCATGATTCATTGGATGTGCAAGGATGGTAAGGCGGATGAAGCATATAAGCTGTTCGTTAGCCTCAGCGACAACGGAGTGGAGCCTGATGATAAAGCATACACGGCAATGATCTCAGGGTTGAAGAAGAACGGCCTGCTGGCTAGAGCGAATGCAGTGACAAGAGCTTACCAGAAATACAAGCGAAACAGAGGAAGTGCATAGGGGATTTCTCATGAGACACATTTACGGACTCGTAGCTCCTTAAGATGTCTCTGTCCAAGCTCCTAGCTCCCTTCTATGGTATGCCTGCTCCTCGAATGAACAACACATATCTGTTATGGAAGCAAGTGTATCAATGAAGAGGCCAGAGATTTGAAAAGGCAAGTTGGAGAATGAGCTGAACAGAATCCAGCAGGTGTTTTCAAATCCATACGACATTGATTTTTGAAAACAAAAAGAATCCTGAAGCATTCGGTTAGTTATATAAATCTAGCATCCTCGGGTAAGTTTTTATGAGTGTGTCAACTACTCCTACATCAAGAAATTTTCTGATTGTATTCTTATTCCTCTTGCAGGTTTCCTAAGTGCAATGGGATACCAGGAGTTGAGCTACTTGGCTGATAGAACTGAAGCATCTCACATGTTTCAGATGCAAGCAAATATAGCAAGTCATACCATAATCTGACTGTTTGACATCATACATTCTTTCTTCTACTAACTTTCTTTTCGGTGTTATTACAATTTTGTAGGTTGTACCAATGATCAGTCAGGTTGCTTGGTCTAATTTATAACCAAGCTTCCAAAATGTTGTAAAAGAACCATTTTTTATCAGTTTATGTTTGTGTAAGTACTTAAAGACGAGATCTTTTATGTTATAAAGACATCAGGTCACCACCAGACAGGGAGCAATGGAATTTGATCCAGAAAACAGAAACGTTGAAGCCACTCGTATTTCAAAAGTAATTCAACTTTCATATCTCTCTATGCACTCCATAACAGAGATGGAAAACAAACAAAAGACCCCAAAGAAGCCAATGCTCTTCAGCTAATTCGACTTTGGTGTCTTGGTGAAATGCAACTTGATAAGAGAAGGAAGATCAACAAGCTCCACTCTCTGCTTCCCAAGCAAAATGCTCTTCAGCTTTTCATCACAGTTAACCACATTCTTGTTCTTTGGATAAACAACAATAAAACAATCAGTCAATGATACAAAAAAAAAAACAAAGAAACCTCTTTTGAACATAACTAAATGATCCCTGGTTCTGACCTGGAGATTGTTGGTCTTGATATAAGACCAGACACGCATGAAACAACCAAGACGAGAAATCTGAGATTGACCAAGGAAGTCACGTAGAGGAGATGGAAGATTCACGAGGTCAATCAAATTCCCAAGCTTCTTGGGATTATCAGTTATCGCCTTCTTCAACCTCTGCGGCTGCATCTTGATTTCTTAATCCAACGAGTACCTCAATACCCAATCAACACCTGAAAGTTAACCACTGATTCTCTTTGGGGAATTTTATCGAACAGTTAGTGTGCAATGAAAAGAAAGCAAAGGTCCACTTAAACTTACCCGGGTGATGGTAGTGTAAACTAAACGCAACAGTCAGTTTTAACGCTTAGACGTTGGAGATATTCTCGCGTTTGAAACGCTATTTAGGCTGCGACTGTGATTGGAAGAAAGCTACAAAACTCGAGGAAAGGTCCTCTAGAGCCACACCTTCTGAAAGAGTTAGTCGAATGGGTTGGGCCACTACTAATTAATGGGCCGAGGTATATCCGTTCTCTAGATTCGATTAATTATTGGATAATGGAAGAAGATCTATTCGTAAAGCACTCTCAGCCGTTGGATTAAAAAGAGAATATGAACCGTCCGATAGATGCCCTACGACTCCCCCCTCCCACTTAATGATAAAGAGGAATCCGATGCGTCCTTACAAATTCGCGTCTCAATTTTACTTTATTTAATATAAATCTCTCAGCCACCACTGTTTATCGAAGCATTCACTTTGCCTGTGGTTTCGCTCTCGGAGAAGTTTAGAAAGCAACGATGTCTGCAACACAGGAAGAAGACAAGAAGCCCGGTGGAGACGGAGGAGCTCACATCAATCTCAAGGTCAAGGGTCAGGTAACTTGTCTTTCTTTCTTTCTTAGCTTGTGTTTTTGTGTGGTAAGATCTCGTCTAGGTTGCGATTAGTGTTTTGTTTTCCGATTTTACTACAAGCGTGCAGTGTTAGTGGGGTCTTATTGTTTTTTGTTTGTTTGCTTGTTTTGGATCCGAAACCCATTAATGTTTGTGAGTAAAGTATGTTGCTTTGTCTGTTTAAGTGTTTGCTTTCCTTCCCCAATTGGTTGTTTGTCATATAAGTGAACCTGTAACCCTAGTTTTTGGTTTAAGCTGTTTTTTTTAGAGTTGTTGTTGTTACTGTCCGTAGATTTTTTACCCTTTCAAAAGGATAAAGTTGAAATCTTTTTGATTGTTTTGACGATTGTGAACTTTTCTGTAAAATAAAGCTAAATCCTTTTTTAAGTATATTGCAACTTTTGCTGTGAAGTATCAATCCATTGATCTATCTCGGCTTTATAACTTTTTTTTTGAATCGTGTTTTATGTTTTACAGGATGGGAATGAGGTGTTCTTTAGGATCAAGAGAAGCACTCAGCTGAAGAAGCTGATGAATGCTTACTGTGACAGGCAATCTGTTGACATGAACGCTATTGCCTTCTTGTTTGATGGTCGTCGTCTGCGTGCTGAGCAGACTCCCGATGAGGTATAAACATTCATCCATAACTAGTCCATTGTTTCCTTGGATCTTTCTATTCTCTAATGGTTAATCTTTGTTACTATGCAGCTTGACATGGAGGATGGTGATGAGATTGATGCCATGCTTCATCAGACTGGTGGTTGTAGCTGTGGCGGTGGCCTGACATTTATCCGGGTTTAGGGTTTCATAATGTGTGATAGGAATGGTTAAGGAGTAATCGGCATTAGGATTTGCAGACTTGTTTTCCCTTTATTGTGACCATTGTCGTTAGAAAACTAATATGGTCATGAAAGCTAAAAACCCCTTTTGTTAATTGTTGGTCTTGTTCCTTTGGTATTGGATTCTACTATCCTATGATATAATTTGCGCTTAAAGTCTATTATTTAACCTGTTTGTCTATCTATATCTGTGAACTCTCTCATTCGTAAAGTTTATATCTTTTATCTGTCGAAAGTTAAATCATGTTGAAGTCTTCAGTATCAATCATTGGAAATGGTGGACCTGTGTTTACCTTATTGTATCTTGCAGCATGTGGTGTAAGTATGGCTACAGATTCTTACAATGTATTCAAGAGATCAGTTTAATATGTTGTAGTCCAGAAAGTAATGTTTTACAGATTCTTACGATGCAATGTTTTAACTGTCCGAAGCTGGAGTCTCCTGTACTACAGCTTTGGCGTTTTCCCATTCAACAGCCATTAATCAATTTTAGTGTTTGTTGAACAAATATGAGGCCGGTCTTACCAATGTGCAGTTGTGTGGAGGCGATTAAACTTTCAGTAAGCAGAGTTGAAGAATCTGGAGTATGAGGACTCCACACAATCTCGAGCCTCCGTTTGACCGAGTCCTGAGGTACCATGACAGATATACAGTAACAGATTGATTCACATCTGTTCTCTCAACAACCTTTCATATGTTACCTGTGTGCATTGGCTTCATGGCAGAACCTAATCCGGCTTCCTACTTTTTTTTGTTTTGTCTTTTGAACACAAATCCTGTTTCCTACATTATTCAAGAATCAGCAGTGAAGAGTCGAGAGTGATTATTCAAAAGGAGTTGTATTACTACTCATTGTTCGTCTGTCTCATCACACTATATAGGATAGTCTCTCCCCATGTAATCATCTTTTGTATCGTATACATTAAACAGCCAATATCTCGAGCCTTCTTGTGGGGCAAGTAATCAGATGAAACATCAACTCTTCCTATAAGGCCATAATTGATGTCTAAGAAAAGCCAAGGAAGAAGACAAATATACAAATCATCCACGAGGCCCCGACTATAAGATGTTCGAATTTATTCCATAATAATCATCATCATGGAGAACATATATCATCCAAACATAAACTTACAACCAAGAAAAAGAGCCAGCAAGTCTAGGGCACAGCACCCATAACCATCATAGGAAAACACCACGAAGTTTCACATGCAACTACCAAGAGAGTTTGCTTATTTATGCATATTATAGACTATAATTATACATAGAAACCACTTGAGCCGAAGTTGTTCACTGAAGGACAAGGCACTCAGATGCAGTCCCGTTGGTGAGAGGAGCTCCATGGGTTTGGTTGCTTTTCTGGTTAAAACTGCCATTAGGGTTGTCCTGTTGAACTATGGTTCCTTCAAGCTCCTCCTCTTGGTAACAACAACCTATGGCTTCAAAGATGAGAGTGTAAACCTCCTTGAACCTTTCCTCTGACAGAGAAGCTTCTGCAAGGAGCCTCCATGCGTTCTCCTCCGAAGCTCCTTCATAATCCTCTTTCCTCTTGAGTACCATGTGACCACTTATCTCCCACACAGCTGGGTTCACTTGTGTTTCCAACACCTCGGGGCTTACTTCACCTAGAGCCTGCTTCTCTGCGTAACACTGCAATTTACACATAGAAACTGTTAATTAGTTTCATTCGATGGATTCTAAACCCATGTGATCCAACTGTTTGCAAGTTTAAAGCTATACCTGTGGCATCAGGAAGGTCTGCCTTCCACAATCAGCGATGAGAATGTTGAAAGGAATGTTGTTGTTCTGTAGACAAACGCAGGCATCTGATACAGTATCAGATAGGTCTTGCATAGAGCTACCACCTTCAAAGAGAAGACTTCTGACAGGGTAATTCAGAAGCTCTGAGATTTTCACACCACTAACAGTGGTTATCATCTTCTTGGAAGGAGCTTTCTCTAATGGGAAAGGCATGGCCAAGTAATATGCCTGTTTCCCAAATAATTACCACCAAAACAATCAGAACAAAGCTCATCTGGGACAAATCGGAGAAAACATAAAGCACAGCAGTATTGGGTTTACCTGAAAGTGAAGATGGTTGATAGTGGCAAAAGCACCCAAGCTGTTGTAACCGAGTCTGAAGTAAGGATTAGCAGCTTCAGCAGCCATGTGGAGTGCAAGCAAAAGGCTTTTGTGATCGATCCTTTGCGGCAAGCAGTCGAGAACACGAGGAATCAGCAGCACGTGACCATACTCGATTGGACTAACCTGTTAAAAACAATAAAGAATTAATCTTTTGCTAGATAACGTACTAATCTTAAAAAAAAAATCCAAGCTCTCTGCACAGATTCTTTACATTGATGGCAACAACACTGGGAGAATTATCAGGGTCAAGAGGCATGCACGGGAAGAACTGAGCTTCACTATCTTCACCAGCTTCAAACTGGAAGAGCAGCTCTTCTTGGCCAACTTTAGTGAAGTTGAATTTGTTACCATCAAAAGACTGCAGAACCTTGTCCACACGAAACTCCGTCGGCCTCTTCTTCAGGTGACGACCCTCGTTTAGCTGAGCAACGAAACCATACTTCCCAGGAATCACCTAAAAACAACCAGAGAAACAATCTTAAGAACAATGTGAAGGCTTCCTCAGCAACAAACAAACATCACAAAACTGCCTTTCAGACTTCAAAGATCAAACATAAGTTAAGAAACACAATTACTTTGGTCTCGCAGGCAGTGACATCGTAGCGAAAGAGTCCTCTCTGGAACCTATCCTCCCACTAAGACACAAACAAGCAAATATTATAATGATTAGCCTAACTCAAACCAACATAATCTACCAACACTAAACAAAACAAAAAGTCGTATATATGAATTACCTCTCCGAGGACGAGGGACTCAAGAAAAGCCACCGGACGCTCTTTAGCTTCATGGCTGATCACCACCTTCTCTCCGGCGTTAGATTTCTCGAGCTTCTTGCATGCGTACAACGGAAGCCTTGCCCCTGAACAAACCCATCAACAGAAATCATCAAAAAGATGAAAACTTTACCAAAAAAAAGCAACGATTCAGCTTCAAAAACCATACCGTTAATGCAACAAGCTCCAAGGCAGTTCCGTCCACATCCAACAGACTCATCAGCAGACTCATCCTTTTGGTAATTAGACACAACAGTCGGAACCCTCTTGATCTTCAACATTCTCAGACAGAAACAAAGACTTCCCCCACACGAAACAGCAAAAAAGGAAACAACAAAAAAGAAAGACTATAGAAACCCTAAAACCTAAAACCTAATGGAAAAGGAAAGAGATGATTTTGGAACCGCCTCCGGCTAAAAAGAGGAGATCAGAAGGGCTGCCGCCTTCAGACGGCAGAGCTCCACGTCCTCCGTGCGGCAAAGGATTAGTCTCTATCAAACAACCCTTGCGTACAAGATGGACATGAAAGCTAACACCCCGTGATGTCCCGTGTATAGCCGTGATTGCCGAAGATCAAACGCCGGAGAAGATGACGGAGAAGGAACCCCGACCCTCAAAACAGCAGAGGCTACGGAGAAACTCGAAAAGGAGAGATCTTTCGATGTGGGAGATTAGCTTTCTTATTCCTTTTTTTGGGGCCTGGGGTGTTTTGGTGGTGATAGTATGGTTCGGGAGATTGAATGGCTTTAAATAGATAAGGAGATGAGTGAACCATAGACGAGATACGTCACAATAAATTTATTTTTTTATATGCACTTTTTTGTGTGGTTGTGATTCGGACGTCATGTGTCTTATTTTAGGTCTTTTCTTTCTGAGTTTACTTATTTATATATTTTTTTCTATTGCGAAATTTATTAATGTAAAAATAGTTGATAAACATGATAAATTTTTGATAAAAATAATAATATATTTTATTAATATATATATATATATATGAAAATATGAATTAGTCTATTGCATAAAAATAGTATATAATTTTAAATTAGCTAATATGTTGTAATTTTGTTTTTTTGAAATTGTATACAATGTAATTTAAAATAGCCTACTAATTAAAGTCTTAAGGTTTTTACGTCCAGATCTATTTCAAGTTACAGATAATATAATTTTTCAAAAAATATTAATTATTTTTTTAAAGCTAATGTAAAAACACTTTAACATAATTTTAAAACTAAAGATTTAGTTTACCCGACTAAATTATCAATATTTGGACAATTTGGATTTGGGATTCGGCTAAGTAGTTAACATTGTTGACTATAACAAACGATTGATTTATCTCTTAGCATTAATCAGAAAATATTCTACCTCGGATCATGCAGTGTGATAATCAATTTACTATATAGTATTAAATATATTTGTTCGAGTATGATCAGATCAGACGATAGAATATAAGAAAAAAATCAGTTTAAGAAATGTCTTTTTCTCATCAATTGAATCGAAAATGTCTGATCTATAATTAATCCTACAACGAGGAAAAAAACATGACTTATTTGAATCAATGAATTCTGATAGAAAAGAACACACATGTGAACATTTTAACAACTTGACTACATAAACTTCCTAGCAGTTTTTTTAAATAATAAAAATACTTATCAATAAGTCAATAATAAGACAGAGAACATTTAAAACAACCAAAAAATAAAAAGTCATAGAGCATTATTATTATTTTGTTTGAACATACGAAGGTGCATGTTGTTGTTTTATGTTGTCATGATAGATAAGTTACATTTAGATATTATATGGTCATGCTTTCTCTTCGGACGTTGTGTGGTCGTAGCAACTACTGCAAGGCTCGGTATGGGGGCATGTGAGGACTGAGGACCATCGTTCGTTTGGTCGATATTTTGCGAACCATATCTTTTTGGAAGTTTTGTTTTATGTTATACAAAATTACAAATGAACAATAACAGAACTGAAGATTCGGAATCAAAGGAAAGGAATAACCCTTGAACCACATTAATTGGTACGTGGTCCATTGTTTGCTCGACAATCTCTACCATTGGTACGCCCACCTTCCATTACCATTACCCAAATTGCTTCAAGTTCGTTTTATCATCCATATGTGAACAAACAACAAACACGTTACTAATAAAGTAATACTACTCATAGTTACTCAAATACACTTGATTACGTATCTTAAAAATTATGTTTCCTTTTCTTCTTTGGTCTACTAAGAGTTATAAGTGACAGAGTAAAATCAGAAACAGTGACAAAACTAGAAAACAGATTAACATTTGAGAATAGTAGGAAAAAAGACTAGTTTTTTTTTTGTCCTCGCCCATAAATTGAAGATCAAGTAGTGGTCGAGTTTGAGTCGGTCCGAAGAAGCGCTTGGTCCAGCCAGATCTGATCTACATGAAAAAAGGAGACACCATTAATTCTCCCCTCTTTCCCAAGGGAATCTGTTCTCAAATTTTTGGTTATGAGTATATGGAGATGCTAAAACCCGATAAGCCGTTTCAAAGAAAACGCAATGAGATTAGCTCAGAAGCAAAGGCTGGCTAGTCACTCAGTCGGTTGGATTATCGATCATATCCACCAAGTCAGAGCAATTAATATGTACATGAATCGTGGTCACTAGCAACACACATAAGCAAGACATCTCTCAATTAAGATTTTCCATCTCCGCATGAAGCGTCGAGATACTTTGTCGACATCTTTAAAGTCTAAAGTGTTTTACCCCCATCTGATTCCTATAGATCCATTCGAATCCACTTACTAAACCATGATTAACTAGGTGTTTTCCTGCGCCATGCGCTATAATAATAGTTTTTAAAAATCATAGCTATATTTTAAATTTCAAATTAAATATATATAGTAATACTTTTAGATTTTGGTTTATGAATATAAAAAATTAAATCATTATTATAAATATTTCTTAATTTAATTTAACAAATTTTAATTTGTATTTTTGAATTTACTGAAGTTTTATTACAACTAATTTACTACTTAATTCAATGAATTAAATAAAATTCTCTAAATAAACATATTTAATGTCGATTATGCAAAAAAAAATATTTTGGTTTATGAAGATTTTGATTAATGTCGATTATATATATATATATATATATATAGTAATACTTTTAGATTTTGGTTTATAAATATAAAAAAATAAATCATTATTATAAATATTTCTTAATTTAATTTAACAAATTTTAATTGTATTTTTGAATTTACTGAAGTTTTATTACAACTAATTTACTACTTAATTCAATGAATTAAATAAAAATAAACATATTTAATGTCGATTATGTAAAAAATTAAGAATTGTAAAAGATGATTAGTTTTTTAGATAGATTTAAAGTACAATTCAAAATTTTAATTATTTATGATAGAAGTATAATTATCTACAAATCTTTTTATAAAAATTCTAAAATTGATGTAAAACTTTTTTTATATTTATAGTTATGTTTGTAATTAAAAGATTTGCTAATGATAATAGACATAATTTATTTTTGTATTTTTAGAATTTTACCAAAAATGAAACTTAATAAATGATATTACCAAAAATGTTAAACATCATAAATGACATTGTACATGTCATAATAAGGTGAGAACCATGTCACATTTTATACTAAAATATGTCATCATTTTTTTTTTCAAACTCAATATAGTGATGACATTTGGCAAATCACTTCTCAAATAATGTCTAGGGGATCTATGAGGCATCAATTTAGCATGTAGGGATCTAAGTGTACGGGTAAGATCGAACTAGTAACCAAGATCGATGGTACCATATCTTCCTCATCGTCCTCTATGAGATTGGCTACTCTCTAACAGTTTGTTTCTATTTTAGCTAATTGGAGCTTGTATATCAGTGAAAATTCTCTTCCATTAAAAATTTATCATTCCTTGAAAAAGGCTAGTTAGTGATGAGAAAACAAACTAATATAGCATTCAAATGAACATAGGTTCAATTGAAAGTTATGCAAACTTATGCATAGGTTAATAAGTTATATGACAAAACAAACTACTAAATCATTATGAAAATTGGCTCAATATGTTGATATCATTCATAACAATGTGTTGATTTCTATATAGTAACTTATGAATACACATTACTTTTACCAAAAATGAATAAAATATACATAATCTTACAAGCACAAGTGTTTTGAGCAATGTAGTCACTAAGTTGCTTTTTTGGGGTAATCTCTTGGTCCGAAAATGGTGGAACCAACCCTCACATTGGTGCTTCCCATCTCAATCTGCAGTTCCATAAGTTTAAGAAAAAAGTCAAAGATCATCTTCCACATTAATAGTTCCTCGAAAGCAAGAACACATTCAAAATGATTCTATGTCGGCTTGGTTGTATTCTTCAAGTGGGTATTATAAGAGAGAGAAAGATTTTACCGCTTGCTCGAAGTCACCGGACATGCCCATAGATAGTTCAAATTGATCCTCAGACATTCCAAGTGCCTTGCAGACCTCAGCTCGACAGCTTGTAAGTGTCTGGTTCAAGATTATGGGGGAAAAGAATAAAACTTTGGTAAGCAAAATCTATCGAGGAAAAAAAAACTAGAAGCTTGTGTATTGTGGTCGTTGAACAAGAGCCTTAGCTGAAACTGAAAACAAGGATTCAACAGAGTAGATGAAGTAACATACCCTAAAGTTCTCTGGAGTAGAAGTATAGTCAGGCATCCCAATAGTCATTAACCCGGAGAATACCAGATTAGGACAGTGCATATTCACATGTCTTGCTAACTCCACAAAACTAGAAGGCTCTACTCCAGATTTAGCTGCAACGATTTTCAGGAACAAAGAGTTAGCCACTGTATGAAGCTGGAGAAAAGAAATCAACTTTACAGAAATGAAAGCTCAGTGTATAATAAATATACTCACAAGCTTCTCCGCTTGTGTTCACTTGGACCAAAACTTTAAGTGGATGTCTCCCAAGACTTGAAACAGCTCGATCAAGATGATTTGCTACCTGTTAAAATTTGCACCAAAATAACACCCAACGAAAAAAAACATCTTAGCAAACCGGATTGTGCAAGTTAGAAGCCACATTTGTCAGACGTTCCAACCTGGAAATATAATGCTTTGTAACGTAAAAACAAGACGCAAAGTAGTTGCAGGAACTAGCTCACAGAACATGTACATCATCACTTTGAAGAATCCTATCATACAAGACAACTAGTGTGACATAAGGGCAACTGAAAAATACCTTTTCTCCATCTACACCATGAACCATTGCCAAGTTTGGGACTCCAGCTGCAAACATTGGATTAAAAAAAGACTCTGACTTTCACTGAACTCCTGAATCAATGGACTCAAATTACAAAACTTGGAGCTTCATTATTTAAAGATAAAGAGAATGAAAGTCAGACCTAGTAAAGTTTTGGCTTTGTTGCTCTGTAAATGTCCCACGAAGTGCCACTCTATATCTTCCGGAAGCTGAAACGAGAAAAAGCTCCGTTAGCATCAAAAGCACCAAACAAAAAAGTGAGCAGAAGATTTCAATCAGTGAACCAGCACTAAGATTCAACCAAAATGAGAAACCTTTGAGGATTAGAGAGAGAGATAGAACCTGTGGAACTTTGTCGATGAATTCTTGGACGTAATTCTCACCGAAGCAACGGTGGCCAGCGTCGTAGATTTGGCGGATAAGTGAGACGGGTTTAGTCTTGGAGACGGCGACGACTCTTACCCGCTCCGGATCTCTTCCTACACGCTCCGCCGCCTTACGAGCCCTGAGAATGACGGAGCGTAGCGCGGTTGCGACGGTTGCCTCCGCCGCAGGAGCTGCCATCGCCGATCGTTAGGGGTGTTTTCGGGAATAAACAAAGTTTGACCGGTCACACAATTTTCGGAAAATAAAAGTTTGACCTTTTGAATAATTATAGTATTATTTTGATTAGTAATTGAGTGGTTTATAATGTTTTTAGGTGGCTCCATATGTAACATGCGTTACTTTATCGATTCAATATGTTTTATTTGTGTTAATTTTACAAACTTATAAATAATATATACTTATTATGCTACACAGCTAAACTACTTAGATATATTTTTGCAAAAAGAAATACCTTAATATAAATTAAAAAAAATTCATTAAAATAATTAAAAAAAATAATTAAAATATAATTTACTAATGATTATAAATATATATTTATATATTCTTGACTTAACTAATCTAGTTTTACAGTTGTAAGATAACACAATTTTGGAGGAGGGGTAGAAATTAAAAAAAATATATATATTTTTTTAATATAATAAAATTATTTTAATTTTTTTGTAAATTATTTTTATGACAAAAATTTTAAAATGTTTATTTGAAAAATTTGATCTAAAAATTATGCGATTTCGATATATAGCTCACTAATAATATCTTGCAAGATTTGAGATCCACATTCATATAGTTTTGTCAAACTATATAGAATTTTGTTACTTTTTTTTTTGTTAAATTTGGGGTATTTCGGGTTGAGACCCAGACTAATCTTCAAGAGGAGGTGTAGTCCACGAATGAATTTTCTTTTCGGGTATTTAAATGGGTCGAATCATTAGCCCATATCCGCGTGGCCACAAGTTAGAGTAATCTGAGTGGCAACGGATTTGAACTCAGATCCCTTAAAAATCCATGGAACGCTATGTACCACCCGACTACTGATTCATGGTATAGAATTTTGTTACTTGAAAAGGATGTTCTTCAAAACCGTTTCTTTTTATATTACTCCAAAACATAAGTATTTGTACACACCACTTATTTAAATTAATTGGACGCAACATCCAATATTGTAAATACATGTTTCACGTATAAATAAACTTTTTAATTAGCTTTAGTTTCTTTGTTAGTAGAGTACGCCACCACCCGATGGATAGATCACGCGTAGTTACATAGACCGTAGACGCAGAACTCGCCCAGCTCACAAGGATGGTTACATTGTCCACAATGGCGTTTGTCGTAACTCAAGTAAACACACTGGCCACGACAACACGTCTGTGAGAACTTGCACTTGTTCTTACACGCCCCACAGTTCTTGTCGTCACTAGTCACGTCTATGCATTTGTTGTTGCAGCATGTCACCGTCGAGTTGCTTCCTCCACCTCCGTAGAGGCTACATATTTCAGGATCCTTGTTGCAATGGTCCGCCGCGTTACGGTTGCGCTCGCCTGCTTCCTTCTGAGCCAAGAACCTGCTTGGCCTTATAGTCGACGTATCCGGTACATCAAAGCTCATGTGTTCCACCGTGGTGGTGGTTCTGGTGGTGATGATTGCCATTGTGATTGCGGTTGTTATTGCTATGGTCACGAGTAGCTTCACGAGTGCCATTTTCTTTTGATCTTTTTGGCTTGTGTGTGTGAGAGAGAGAGGTCGTTGGGATTGGTAAGGAAAGGAGTGGGTGGACTATAGGGTTTTATAGTTGTGGTCGAGTAGAGTTGACGCAGGAAATGCGGTGAGAAACGTTATTTCTGCTTTGGGGTTACAAGTATTATATGATTATGAGTTGATATAAAACTTAGAAACAAAGGAAATATAAGCATTAAAGATTCTAACCCTAAGCATTTAGAGTATAACAAAATGGATTTTACGGCAAGAGATGATTAATGTATACTGATAAATTACAGTTCATGAATACATCCCCCCCAAGCGGGTTGAACGGAGAAGCAAAGGCGTTCATTCTTTTAATCAACTTATTTTTATATCGGTTTATTAATGGTCATGAGAATTAAGAAACATTGATTTACATTTCTAATATAGGCAAAAATTATACGACAAGCTAGCGGAAACTTGTGTATCAAAACTTGTCTACAAACGGTAAAGACGAGTGTTCATTGAAGATTGAAAACTAATAGAAAATGCTACTAAATTATGCAGTTTTACGTTAATTATTTGAGAAGATTCAACTATATGAAGTTAACATACGCTTTTCTTGACACGACATGGTTGTTAGCTTTTGACTCAATTTTATCATTCACGTTTTTGTATTGACATTCACCTCCTATAGTCCTATAAGTCGAGTGTACGTCGAGTAATGTATAACCTGAACAATAATTATACTATTTAAAGCAGTTTAATTAAATTTATCCATTTAATTCGTTAGAAGACGAGTGATACTGGATCCTTATTGTTCTTGATCCAATTGATCGATCAAAAGTAAGTACAAAACAATAGACTAATAATAGATATTCAATAATATTTATTTAGAACGTTTTACATTATACAACATATTAAGTTAATTAGAATAAATTATATATTTAATTATCGATTTAAAAATGTATCTTTAAACATGTTAATTCTCTAAAATGTTATTACGATTTTTCAGAACACAATAAATATAAATTTCAAATGCAATTTTCTTTAACATTCTCAATGCCGAAAGTACAAAAGGTCATGATGGTGTTGGTGTAAAGTTAAAAATATAAGGAGGGAATACATGTGTACGCTACATGTTAGAAATGTGGGGGAAGAAGAAGAAACAGTAGTTAATGTGTTGTTTTAATGTAGAGTATCAAATGAAATTTGGTCTTCGGTTTCGTCTCTTTTTTCAAATTCAGCAGGAAGTACAATCTACTCTGGTCCAACATATTCATATGATGATAAAACATGTAAATGAAGAAGGCATAAATCTCTTGGGCTTTTTTGTAAGGTGGAATATACGGAAAATGAAAAATAACATGCTTTTTGAATAGCAGAGAGAACACATAGTGAAAATTGTGCAAGCAATTCATGCAGCATTACGAGACGAATCACAGTGGAAGGAGGCCAGTGATCAAGACATATCATTGTCAACAGGAGCCAATTGTTGCAGGTGCAAGTGTTTCAACCAATCATCCAAGGATGCAGCCAACTCTGTTTCATTATTATTTGGTTGATGCATCATGGTAGTATTTAACAGAGAATGGAAGAATTGGATAGTCCTTACTCAGCGAAAAAGGCATCCAACAAATTCATAGATCCTCATCGATCAACCCAACAAATACTTCATTAGAGGCGGAAGTAACAACACTACTCATGGTTGTCCTGCAGATGAGAAGATTGGGATATAAACATGTGACATTCATGAGTGACTGCAAGAAAGTAGTAGATGAGTTAAATCAACATCAAGCTGAACAAACCATCAATGTTATCTTGTATCAAAGAGGCCTACTCCATGATACAAGACATAGTGAAAATGTTGAAGCCAACATGTTATGTTTTCAGACATGTATCTCGTTCTTTATTTTCTTATGTTGATGTAACAGCAAAGCAAGCTAGAATTAATAGGAAAAATTATGTAATAACTTGGTGTTTGTAATAAGGTACGGGGTTGACAAAAAAGATTATTAACTAAACCACAAGAAAGTCTTTTTAAATACAATAAGAGGCATGATTTAAGGTTTTGTCAACCAACAAAGCTGAACAAGAAATGGGTCATTGTTCATGTCATTATAAGGAATATAATAGAGCCTGAGTTTAGATATCAATTTTAAAATTTGAAGTTGGTTTCTACGATTGAGGTATCGATACAGGCCTTCTCCTAAAAAGGTAACAAAAAATGTTTATGGTTGCTGGGACAGTTAATCTACAATGTTCCCAAAAAAACTTAACTGAATCTTTTGGGGTTCTTCTAGTAGTATACCAGTATCTAACAGAACTAATACAAGGTGTGCATTGTTGCTCAGGACCGATCCTAGGCAAAGCTAGATAAAACATTAGCTTCTGCCTCCCAAAAAATTTGAAGAAAATTATGTCTACACAAACCCTCAAATTTGTAACAAAAAATTTAGTTAATGAATCTTTACTATATCCCCAAAATCTTAGGGTCGGCTGAATAGGTTTATTCACATATGATACAATATACCTTTGGTACATAGCAGGAGAGTTATAGTAAGGACTAAGGAGTGGCTATTCAAGAACTGGAATTTTCATGTATGCCTCTATGCTTCATAGACTTACTGAGATGATGTAATGATCTAAGACCATACAAAATCAATTGGTAGAAGTCGCCTTCGCAACAAAACCGTCACCTAATTAGAAAAAAAGTATAAACCATCAAGCCTTGCTTCATAAGGTCTTCCATTTTTTAAAAGAAGTCAAATCCATATATAACTGCCCCTAACATAACTAATCAGTACGCAATACACGTTGTTTTCTTAACTTTTTTTATATTATGGCCATCTATATCTATTAATTTATTTTTATAGCCATCTTTGGTTTTGTATATATGTACACTTAAGCTTGCGGTTAAAAAGATATATACCCAGTCTGGCACACCTTTGTCCAAATCACATGCATGAATCCGCGTTTCCCATCCAAAACTTACAAAACTATATTATAAACATTTAATAAACCTACAAAAATGTAAAACTCTGAACCTCACAACTGTATTCTCGGAGCAAAAGCAAACACGAATAAATATTCACAGCTTGCATTCTAATTAAAGACATTATCATCTTCATTCAACATTTAAATTCGACCACATATTTTTCTTCTTTACAGCCCATTAAACAATTTTGATGCGTTAATAAATCTTTTTTTTTTAAAAGAAAGTGTGGCTTAATCTCGTTACCACGTTAAATGGTCTGTACTTGATTTGATCCACGTGATCGTTTCCCCGCGAGTTAGAACTCATGACGGAGGCTGGAAGTAACGGTGCCGCGTCCACTCTGTCTTCATGCCGTCGAAGCTGTCTTTACCCATTCCCCTATCGCCCACACATATAATGCTATCATAATCTGTGCGTTACTAATTACTATGTAAGGTTAGTGTGTTAAATGCAACAATTAAATCAAAATAAACTCTGTAATTAAGTATTAAATTAATGCTAATGAACACGCAGCTCTTGGCAGGATACTTTATACGAGTAGTATATACCTTTGAATTATCCGATCTACATATACTTAAACTTCCAGTTGTAATTGTTTTTTCATTTTCTAATCAAAAGTATTGTTATCCTTGGTATGAATCATGCTAAAATATACCCAAAATTGATACTAAGTGACGTCTATAATATTCAGTCATCTTAAATTTCGAAACTGCTGTATATAGTAATTTAAACATAGATAAAAGTGAAAGCTAAGCTAAAAGTAATGGCGCTTAATAATTGGACGAGAAGAAATCAAGAAAAATATATAAAGAATGTCGTCTCCGAGTTTGAACCATAACCCATGCCAAAGTCACATACACACACACATAAATGAATGTGTATATATAATAACCTTCTTATGAGCCATTTGCTTAAACAATTCAAAATCCTCTAAAGATCATTTCACCAAACTCTCTAAACTCTTATCTACTCTGTTCCAATGGATATGACTTGGACGAGAGGACCAATCATTGGTCGTGGCTCCACCGCTACCGTCTCAATAGCTGTTTCAAACTCCGGTGAGATGTTCGCCGTCAAATCTGCCAAATTGTCTTCCTCAACGTTCTTGCAAAACGAGCAAGCGATCTTGTCTACATTGAGCTCTCCACACATAGTCAAGTACATAGGCTCTGATGTAACGCTGGAGAACAACGGTTTGGTTTACAATCTCCTGATGGAGTACGTTTCCGGCGGGAGTCTTCACGATTTAATCAAAAACTCCGGCGGGAAGTTGCCGGAGACGGTGATCAGATCCTACACGCGTCAGATTCTCAGGGGACTGTTTTATCTTCACGAGAGAGGGATTGTTCACTGCGACTTGAAGAGCCAGAATGTTCTGGTTGAAGAAAACGGCGTCGTGTGTAAAATCGCTGACATGGGTTGTGCTAAACCGGTTTTAAGGAATGGATTTTCCGGTACACCGGCGTTTATGGCGCCAGAGGTTGCTCGTGGCGAAGAACAGAGGTTTCCGGCTGATGTGTGGGCGTTGGGGTGTACGGTGATCGAGATGATGACTGGTTCAACCCCTTGGCCGGAGCTAAACGACGTCGTTGCTGCAATGTATAAGATTGGATTCTCCGGTGAGTCGCCGGAGATTCCTGGGTTTATATCGGAGAAAGGTAAAGACTTTCTGGTGAGTTGTTTGGAGAAGGATCCGAAACAGAGGTGGACGGTGGAAGAGTTGCTTAAACATCCTTTTCTCCACGACGAAGACGAAGAAGAATCTCATCTGATTCTGCAGAGTTCGTCTTCTCCGAGCAATGTGTTGGATCAACGGTTCTGGAACTCATGCGAAGACTCGAAAAGTCACTCACTTTCGATGATTCACGATGACCCTTTTGCTGATTACTCTGATTCTTGGGGTTCACCGGCTGATCGGATGGGCCAACTCGCCGGAGATGAGTTTTATTCAAGCGTTCCGGATTGGGATACCGTAGATGATGACGGCGAGTGGGTTCAAGTGAGAGGCGACGTTGTTGGAGAAACAGAGAAACGTGTCGGTTACGGTGACGAGGACGCGGTCTGCGACGAGGAAACGTCGTCGTCGCGAGAGATTGAAGTAGTTGACGAATGGATATTGGATCATGACAGCTTGTTCTCGGAATATTCTGTTGATGACGTCATTACTGATTTTTACTATAATGTTGCTATTCAAGGAAATGTTATTGTATTTTATTATCGTAGTGTTAGAGATAAAAATGTACCAATGTTTCGTAGTAATAGTAATGAGAATAATAAAAACATTCATCTGTCATATTACAAGCTCTTTCTAATTCATCAACCAAGTATGAACAACAATGTTATGAACAACAATGTTATGAACAACAATGTCTTGAAAATTAGTTTGATTAATCCATGGAGATGTATATGATATGCTTTTGAACGTTGAAGCTTTGACATCTTTTATTCGGTCAGCCAAGACCTTTGTTATCTACAAGATTGAAAACTACAGTTAAACTAATCAAACTAATAAGGATTATTGTCGGTGTATGTTTCTTGTAACATTTGTGATCCTTACTATTTCAAACGTTATCTTTTGGTTTTTAATTTTTAAAATTATTCAGCTAAAAACCTTTTGTTTACATCATCAAGTGCATCATATGAAAGAATAAAGAATCAATGTTTTTCAAACTAACTTTTGGGTTAGAATACTATTTCAAAGTTAAAAAACAGAAGTCTTTGTGTTCTTCTAGGATGTTGAGTAAAGTAAACAAATCTACTATATGAGATTTGACTATAGATAAAAGTCAATATGTATATTTACCTACAGACGAAGACCATGTGTGTGAACACAGACGACTCTTTACGTGTATAGAATCAAAGCCAACGTTCGCTTACGACTACGCCACTCGGTTTCACAAAAAAGAACCGACTAGTCATCCCTTACGGTCAACTTTCACCGTTTAATTTCCAGAGATACACACGTACGCCGACGATTTTCGTCGGTAGCTGACAGTTTTTTTGTTTCTTGATAAAGGGCTATGATAGTTGATAGTTCTTCTACTACTCTAAAAACATCATTTGAACATTCTTACTTTTGACACCGACACCTATCAAATACAATTTTGTTATTTTTAAGTCTATGCCGTACGATTTTATTAGGTACGTCTCTAGACATTCGTTAAAACATTTATATTTTTGTTTCCTGTACTTATCCAAGTACAACTATTTAAGAATACCACTTAACAGAAAACCTTTGTCGACCGAAACTCTATTATTATTTTCACTTGGTATAAATATATTATGAATAGTACAGTTTCTTTTGTATCATTGATTATCTGTCCTTTTTTATAAAACATTCAGATTATCTAAAGCTATTGTAAGCTAAACTATATAACTTCCTTTTTTCTAGTTGACGACTCAATGCTGACGTCGTGCTGGCTTCATAAAACACAGAACATACAAGATATAAAATTTAGTATTGGTTTGTTATACTAATAAGTAATAAGTGGTGAATGCCTAATTTTGACTACCGCATCACATAAATACATCATTTTTTACAACTTGGAAACATTTAGTTTTTGCGGTAAGAAAATTAGCCGGTTTGGTAAACCACTGTAGATAAACTACTTAGTGAAAATCTCTACTGATTTCTTTTTTTTTTTGTCGACCGAATATTTTACGACCCGTGATCCAACCGATTAATCTCCGGAAACTTAATTATTAATGTTAACTAAATCCAACTGTTCGCAAAAAAAATTTAGATATCCATGTCACCTGAGCATACATTAAATTATTCTAAAGATAACGAATTCAAACTGCAATTTTTAAAATGATTGTGGAATATCATGCAACATCCGACCATTAACGCGTGGTTAGATTTCTACTGATTTTGCTAACCACTTATTCGTTCATATAAATTTAATAAGAAATCAAAAGAGTTGACTTGAGAAAAAGTATGGGACGAATTATTGTAGGCAAACACACTCAATATCATAGAAAGTCTATAAACTCTCTTTATTTTGTCCTTTGCTCATCTTTCATGCCTTCCATGGGATGGTCGGAGTTGGTGAGCATACATTATTCTATCGGTTATTATTAGCTTCTTTTTATCGTCACGTTGTTATTATTAAATACAAAATGGTTGGAATATTTTTCTTCTAACAAGACTTATATATGTCTTATTAATCAATTTGTATTTCTCTCTTTCGAGTGCTCTCAAACCTCTTTCTAAAAGCAGTTCTTTTAATCATCATAGATTAGCGGTGGCCGGTGGCTTTTTGTCACCGGTTACCATCTTTTCTTTTTTGGATGTGAATAGTTCGATCTATGATCGAGTTTCTTTTCGCTTTGGCGATTTTCCTTTCCTTTTGAGGATTTTGAAGTGCTATGTTCAACTAATTTCAACTCTGGTTATCATTCTCATCTTTTTCTGATTATGTTGAACCTAAATAAAGTCTTTGAAAGTTTTACTCTTTCGCTGTTCTTCACGTTAACCCCATCAATTATTTGATTGGATGCTTGTTCATAGTTTCAACTGAACATCCTTCTATAAGAATCAGTCTTTACCGTTTCAACTTAGCCATAAATTGGCGTTCAGGGTAAAGCTTCTTTGTCGAAGGATGATTGAGTTCTTTGGGTTTTTTAGGTCTTTTTGAGGAAGATTTAGCAGAGTTGGCGTTTTTCATAACGGTCCAACAAAAGATCTATCTTCAGTTGACCGAGGCTTCCCCTGATTAAATCAACAATGAACAAGATCTTTCGATCATGTAATTGAGGTTTGAGCGAAAGGCCCAATGGCATCTGTGTTTAATCAAGCTATTTGGCAGAGAGAAGCAAAATCTCTAGGAGTATAGTGGTGGTTTTGTAGAGTAAAGGCCAAGATTGACGTACGTGCTCTACTCCAATTTCATAGAGATGCTACAGAGGAGGAAAAGTCAAAAGGCGATGCAGAGAATTTTCCGGTGGTGAATCTTCGAAACGGTGACCGTGCCAACCGCTGGATGTATGTACAACACGTGTCGAAGTTGTCTCCCAATATGCACAAGAAACAAACACGTGGTTCTGCTGCTTTTTTTTATTTTCTTCTATCTAATGGGTTGTATCTTAAATCTCTGTTTGGGCTTTTAATAGTTAAACCTGATGTCATCTTGTAAACAATGCTCATGGAGCATAGTTAATGAAAACTAAAGTTGACAAAAAAAATCAAT
>CAJHQP010003262.1:0-70474 GCA_905132765.1 Moricandia arvensis
AACATGATTTTATTTTTCTAAGGCTGGCAAAGCTTTTGTCCGTTTCTTCTTCTCTATTTTCCTTTTAGAAACTTCAACAGTTACTACCAATATAACCTTTAATAAAGTCAAGAGACACAGTACTTTCATATCCCCACAGAAAAGGCCAAGAAAGATCTAGTGTCTCACTTCGTTTATTTTCTAATTTTTAGCACCCTTAGATAATTTATATTAAGAGTTTTTTCTGGTCTAGATAACACGGAACTTAAGATTTAGAATATTTTTCTGATGCTATTGTTATCCCCAATTTGAGATAGTGCCTGCCAAAAAGATATAAGAAAGAGTTCTTATTATGACACACACTCAATGGGAGTGTTACATCAGTAACACCAATCACCCTCTTGACGATCACGTTTTTTAAAATATATATATAATGGCCTTGTGACATCATACTAAACAGACCCTACATTATCAATAGGATTATCCCTCAAACATATACATGGACAGTATATGATCGGACAAAATAAAAATGAAATCATTAAGAGTTATAATATTGTGAGTGTGATATCGCGTGGACACACCACAGTACCTTTAGCTTTATATATATAGTGGCTAGAGGATGGCATGGGGAAGCAAGCTGAGAATTAAAAATAAAGAAAACAAGAGAGGGAGAGATGAAAATGATGCAAGAGGAAAACCGAAAGGGTCCATGGACAGAACAAGAAGACATCATTCTGGTAAATTTCGTACACTTATTTGGAGATCGAAGATGGGATTTTATAGCAAAAGTATCAGGTTTGAAGGTGGAGGGAGAAAGATAAATAGGTAAAGGAGCTTTTATTACTGAGCTAGTTTTGGTTGTAGGTTTGAACAGAACAGGAAAGAGTTGCAGGCTTAGGTGGGTTAACTACCTTCATCCTGGTCTCAAACGCGGCAAGATGACGCCACAAGAAGAGCGTCTCGTCCTTGAGCTTCACTCTAAATGGGGAAACAGGTCTGACCCATCTCAGAAAACAAAACAAAAACTATAACCATAAAGTTTTTAACTCAAAAAGTTTGCATCTATGTAATAAGTAGGTGGTCAAAAATAGCTAGGAAGTTGCCAGGAAGAACAGACAACGAGATAAAGAACTACTGGAGGACTCATATGAGGAAGATGGCACAAGAAAAGAAGCGTCCTGTTTCTCCAAGCTCCTCCTCATATTCCAACTGCTGCTCTTCGTCTATGACCACAACCAATACTCAAGATGTGTCAGGGAAAGTGAGCTTTTACGACACTGGAGGAAACATGGAGATGAATCAAGAAACCGAAGAAGATGGAGGATACTCAATGGATGACATATGGAAAGAGATTGATCACTCTGCAGACTTAATCAAACCTGTTAAAGACATATATTCAGAGCAAAGCTATTGCTTAAGTTACCCCACTCCGGCGTCTCCATCATGGGAAAGCTCCTTGGATTCTGTATGGAGGATGGATGCTGATAATATTAAGATGTCTTATGATCAGTTTCCTTTTTGTTTCCAACAGGTTAGATCACCTTGGTCGTCAGGTTAATTAGGATTCCATTCATTCGTTGAAAATATGTTTATATATGTTATATAACTGCAGAATAAAACCTAACGACTGTGCTACTTTTGTTGATGAACACAAAAAAAAAGAACATCCTAAGTCTCTGTAATGATCTCTCATGTGTAGTAATCAGCTGCTTGTGCTTCTTTTTTATATCTTAGTTTCTGGAGTGTACGAGAATAAGTCTTTGTTGTTATCAACCTTTCTTGTACTCTCAAATGTATCAAACATGTAGATGTTAAATGAAGGGTTTGGCCCAGCCCAAATTATGTATGATAGAAATGCACATCTATTTTGATTCTAGTCCTTTTTAACTCCTAAATTTAAATATGAACTAGGTGTTCATCTCTCATTTCGAGGATAATTATATTATGCGAAAAATATATATTATATTTCTATATAAATTATTTAATAATAATTAAAATTATTAAAATTTTAACTTTTTAACTTCAAATAGTCTGATAATTAAAAATTTTACTATATAGTTTTAGATGAACTATAAGATTTAAGATAAGTCAACAACATAAATATAATTCACTAAAAGCATTTTTTACAGAAAATAAAATATTATAATTGGTTGTCAATTTAATTTAAATTTTTATTTTAACACGTGAAAAAATGAAAATACCCTAACCTTCGAGAGAGGGAAAAAATGAAAATTCCCTAACCTTTGAGAGAGGGAAAAAATGAAAATACCCTAACTTTCGAGAGAAGGAAAAAATGAAAATACCCTAACCTTCCTTACTATGTGTGCAACTGTTTATGGTTTGGCTACTTGTCCCTATGACAATAACCCTTCTTACAAAAATAAAGTAAATTATCGGCCATTTTACATTTTATTTCCTGCATTTCAATAGAACTTTCTTTTAAAAAAAAACTGTAATATTTCTTTATGAAAAAACAGATTCTCTGTAATAGACTCTGATGTGTAGCATGAGTTTGTGATTCTTTTAATATCTTAGTTTCTTGGGTGGATGAAAATAAAGTCTAGTTGTGATGATCCCACTTTGTTTTTCTTTCAATGTATCAAACAAGCCAAGACTCTAAATCCAAAGAAGATTAAATTATTCAAAAGTCTTTTAAGCACAATCACATCCAAATGATCCAGATAACATATTTATTATGTACGGATACGGTACTAAGGGTCAACCTGAACTTCAGGGAAGCCACCTTCAAGGGTCTTGACATATTCATGGAAGTAGTTAGCAGTGGTGGTTGTACTGGCTGACAACTTGAGCTTGAAAGAACTGAAATCTCCAGATGTAAGAGCTTCATTCATCAAGTCTTCTTGAGTCTCTTTGTGCCTAAGAAGAGTCCTTGTAGCTTCTCCTCGAAGATGCTCCACGTACTGCTTCTTGGAGCTTTGGTGCATGGTTATGAAATATTCAAAAGCACAGCTCCATTTCAATACAAGCCTACACTGGACCATAAGCAGTGTTGCTTCCTTCACAGCATCGACGTCCCCCTCGTTAAAACTGAAGTTCTCTGTCAGCCTTGGAATCCCATTCTCCTCTATGGCTTTGAGATCCGACTTTGATTTCTCAAACTCGTCATGACATGTCTCCCACAGACGCAGGTAACGAGAATCCTCCACTTCTTGTCTCATTGATGGCTCAATAGAGACTTCAACACAGTTCCATTTCCCGTTGTGCTCTTCCTCTGACCGAAAGCAGCGCCAACAGAAGCTACAACTGATCATTAAAGCAAAACATGAATGAGTTTTTATTTCAAAAAAAAAAGAGATGTAAGTTTGAAGAGAGACCTGCAGAGACAAGTTATCATTCTCAAAACAGGGTCATCAGTCCTCTGCACGTGACTGTTGCAACGTGGACAACGTTTGGTGTTTTTAACGAGCCAAGCATTGCTCTTTAACGAATCCAAGGTGGGACTAAACCAAACAGAAGCATCCTTGCAAGTCACGGGTCGATGAGACTCGAGCTTGCAACTCCAAAAGAATGTGTGTCCACACAAACACACCACACCAAAGTCAAGAGAAGACTCATCATCATCATCATCTTCCTCATGACGCTCGATGGCGTATTCGCAACCTGGGGCAGGACACCATTTGATAGATTCCTTGTTGGCCTCCACGAAAGATCTCAGAACGTATCTCTCGTACATCATCTTCACTGCTGGTTCTGTGAGTTTCTCAATCGTATCGGGTCCAACCGGGGCAACGCAGTCTTGTTTAGGGCAAAGGACTCTCTCTCCCTCCTGAAGGTTGTTGAGATGACTTGTCCAACAAGTTTCAGAAAACTTGTGTGAACAAAAGGGTGTGGAGACCAGATTTTCTTGATCTGCGAGAGAAGAAACAGATTCGTTTTCTTGATTCGAACTGATAACTTTAACCAAACCTAACTCGGAAAGGAGTTTCTCCTTGTCGTCACCCAGACGATCTGAAGCCTTGAAGGAGTTCCAACGGAGAGAGATTAGGATTAAGGTTGCATCAGATTTGGACAGCGAGAAGACTTCCGAGAGCTGCTTGATTTCATTCTTCATCTTCTCACCAACTTCTCTTCTTGTGAGAACAGAGTATACACTTTGCCCATCGAATTCCATTGCTGAGAAAAAAATAATCAGAATTATAAACAAAAATAATAAAAGTCTATCTGAATTTAATGAATGTATATGGACGTGATGTTCTTACCAGCAAGTCGAAGGAGAAGCAACTCAAAAGTTAAAGGACAAAGATAATTGTAGACTTAAAAGTTTATAGAAAAGACGTGATGAGTAGTGTATTAAGGCAAGCCCATTATATAGAAGAATCCTTAAAAAGGTTATCGAAAACTTAAAAATGGTTTGCGAATATTGAAACCACCTTTCCATGGTTTGACTAGTTGTTGTTGGAGTTTGGTACTGCCACTTACTGAGATCAAACGCCAGTGTGTGTGAACAGCAAATGGGAACGAGGAAGAGGTAGTGGGAACAGAGAAGAGTGGTTGATCTAACGGCCAGTCCTCTCTCAGATGTGTGGTTGACGTAACGGTCAAGGGACTTACAACCTCATTCTTTGGGCCTAGGCTGTTTATATGGGCTGACCAGATTACGACCCAAATAAGTCATCAGATATGAATCTGAAAATAATATCGAAGTCTTGTTCTACTATCATGTTACGTAGACAGTGAAATTAAAAAAAAATGATTAACAATTGACCAAGTGTAGGGCCGCCGGCTCAAAACATTTTAAGGCCCCTAGGCAATTTTTTTTGTTTGTTTGGATTTTTTATATAATTATTTTTCAAAAAATATATAACTAAAAATAATTATAATGAAAATTTTAATAATAACAACAGTTATGAAAAAATGGTAAAACAAAACTTAGGGACGTATTGAAACAAAGATTTGAGAAAATTTAAGATTGGAGTAAATCTAAGAAAGTCTAAGATTTAAGTAAATTTTAAAAAGATTTGTTACAGTTAATATGAGTTTTGAAGAAATTTCAGAATTTTTAAATTTTTGTTTCTGGATTTTAAATATTTATTTAAAATAATATTTTTAAAATTAATATAATTTGATATTATTACTATTTTATAAAATACTTTTTAAATGATTTTAAATATATATTTTTTTCATTTCAAGCAGTTTAATTTTCTGTTTAAAAATGTGAAGTAAATGTAAATGTAAATTTAAAAATGATTTGAATCCGACACATGAAGAAAACAATCTCCTTGTAATACCACTAGTCTACAAATACTTTAATTATTTTAAGAGTTGTTGATAAATAGATTTACCTATTTATAAGATAAACATCAAGACTGAATTTAATATGATATGATATGAGTGATAAGAACATAAACTCATTTGAATTCATCAGTCTTAATTTTGGGAGAATTTCAAGTTTACCATTTTTGTTATATCACTTTTCATTTTAGGGAATTTTTAAAAATACTACTTATTTTGTACCACTTTTCATTTTTACCTTTATTAGAGATATATTTTCAAAAATACAACTTTTTTAAGAGGCAATTTTTTTTAAAATTAATTATAATCCTAAATTATAAATTCCTAAACTCTACTCTCACCCTACACCACCTCTTAACTCTAAACCCTAAGTCTTAGATTAATTAACCCAAAGGTTATAAGTGTGTTTTTCCTCTTAAAAAACAAGGGTAAAAATGATTAAAGTATTTTTGAAAAGTGGTACAATGAAAGTGGTATTTTGGCAATTTCCCTTTCATTTTTACCTTCAATAAAAAGACATTTTCAAAATATCATTTTTAAGAGGTAATTTTAAAAAAAAATTAATTAGAATCCTAAATTTTACATTCCTAAACTCTACCCTCACTCTACATCACCCCTTAACTCTAAACCCTAAGTCTTAGATTAATTAACCCAAGGATTATAAGTGTGTTTTTTCCTTTTAAAAAATAAAGGTAAAAATGATTAAGGTATTTTTAAAAAGTGTTACAAGGAAAGTGGTATTTTTGACAATTTCTCTTATCTTTATATAGAAAAGACTAACAAAATATTTAAATTAACTAGAAATTATTTAGTTTACGAATAGTAATTTTTTGTGTTTATCGCATTATTGGTATCATTATTTAGCTTTATCTTTATTAAAATATATTTTTATAAATACTTTCTTTTTTAAAAGATAAAAAATTCTTAAATTAATTAGAATCCTAAATTTTAAATTCCGAAACTCTATCTCATCCTTAAATTTTAAGTTTTAGTTTAATTAACTCTAAGATTATAAATATCTTTAACCCTATTAAAAAATAAAAGTAAAAGTGATTAAAATAAACATAAAAATATATTATTTTTGACGATTCTCCTACGAATATACATATTTAAATTTATTATAAAACATTATAATATAATTATATTTATAGTTATTGTTTTAAAACAGAGATAAATCTCTCTCGTTTATCCTCTTAACAAAATTAAATCTTTTAGAGGAGACGAGATGAGATCTTTGATGTAATATATAATTCGATCATTAGATCGATCTTTTGTTTTTCGCATGGCGATATCTTCTTCGCGTTGGCGATTTTTTGTTGTGTTCTTTCATTCAAATCCGGGCAAATCTTAAAGCTTTTAATCTTCTTTCTCGGATTTGTTTTGAACAATAAAAGTCCGATGTTCTAAGCTCTCCTCTTTTGCAAAGTTTCTAGATTCCGCTTTAGCTTTGATCGTTTTATTTTTCTTCTTCGGAAAGCACTAAATCTTTTCTTAAAAGGAGTCAAGCTTTGCTCTGTTTTAAGAAATTTTGATTGATTAGTTATTGAGTAAAGTATCCTAAATGGGAAAGATGCGGTGGTGTTTGATACTGTCTTGGCTGATCTAAGGGAGATCCAGAAGAGTTGGCATCCAATGGGTGGTCCGGCAAAGGAACTCTTCAAATCATCCAAGCTTTTCTCTGTATAATAACCGGTGATGAAGAATATTTCGATCTCAAGCGGCGGTTTAACAAGAGGTAGAGTCTAAGGAGTACAAAAATTTGGAGCTGTGTGGTGGAAAGATGAAGACCAGCTACGGTGGTTTAACATCGGAGAACTCCCGACGGTGAAGCTGAATGTTTTTTTTTATGTTATCTTTATGCCACGTTGCTCTAGTTGTATAAATCTTCCTACACGTGTCTGATGATGTGAACACGTGGTTAAGTTAAAAATGTACTCCTTTATATCAATCAAAGAAGTTGACAAAAAAAAAAAAAAAAAGTTATTGTTTTTCTTAATATTATATTTTATTACAAAACAGGTATATTTATGCGCTACTGGAGCGAGGGCTAATTTTGTTTTAAAGACATAGATTAACATTCTCAGTGAATAGTAATTTCGTAAGTAGAATAATACAGTCACTGATCTCAGTAAAAGGAACGAAAGAAAGAAAAAAAAGAAAATTTAGAAGTAGCATTCCACGTGGCAGTTCTAACGTTCGAGTAAACATTGAAACAGCTGTATATTATCACCGCTTCGCACCGGACCTACTTGAAAAAAGGAAATAGAGATATCAAACATTACACGTGTCACAAATAACGGCTGGATTTATCACGATACGGTCCGATCCTAATCCACGAACCTAATTGAAAAAAGGAAATAGAGAAACTTGAGATGCAAGTTGAAAGATTATAAATACCAATCACACAGGACACAACTACACACACTTTCGTCTTTGTTCGTTTGATTTCCAAAGTCTGAGAAATCTAAAGAAAGAAAGAAAGAGAAAGATGAAGAGATCTATGTCTGATTCTTACGAAAGCAGTCGATATGGTCTATGTGACGACGACGACAACTACCGTCCTCACAAGCAGCCAAAAACAGAGAAGGACGATGATGTTTCGTTGACCAAGACGAGCCTTTCTCAAGAAGGAGATTTGTGGGTGTTGACTCGTTTTCTTGGAAAAGGCTCATACGGCTCTGTTCACTTAGCCGTGAGAACGACCGAGGGAGTACAAGAATCACTTCCTGAAGAGATGGCTATCAAAACGACAGAGTTCTCACAGTCTTCACGTCTCAAGAACGAGGCTGTGTTCTTGAACCGTCTAGAAGATAGCCCATACATTGTCTCCTACTACGGCAACGTGATCACACATGACAAGAAAAGCAAGAAGACGTTGTACAACACGATTCTCGAGTATTGTTCAGGTCAATGCCTCGCGAAACTCATCAAACTCCACAGAGGAATAGGGTTAGCAGAAGAGGATGTGAAGATATACGCCATGAGTATACTGATCGGTCTAAAGCATATCCATGAGAAGAAGATAATCCACTGCGATATCAAACCAAAGAACATCTTACTCGCGGCTGAGAATACGGGAGAGGGTCATGGGTTTGTGGCTAAGATCTCTGGTTTTGGGAAAGCGATGGAGAAAGGGTCGAGTGAGTACGGTGATGGATGGGGTCACGTGAGAGGCACAACACGGTTCATGTCGCCGGAGCTTATAGGGGACAAGATTTTGGACTATGGGGCTGATGTTTGGGCCTTTGGGTGCACGGTTCTTGAGATGTTGACAGGGGAACGTGTTTGGGCAGAGCATGGTGAGATGTGTTGGGAAGATTGGATTACTCTGATTGGTGAAAGCGATTTGGTTCCATATGTTCCTGATACTTTGTCTGAAGAAGCAAAGGACTTTCTGTCAAAGTGTTTTAAGAAAGATCCTGCCCGAAGGTGGAGCGTTGACAGCTTGATGAATCATCCGTTTGTTAGGTGGAATAACAAATACTCTGAAGAAGAGGAGGACGAAGAAGAATACGAAATATTTGAAGAAGAAGAAGAAGAAGAGGAGGAGGAGGAGGAGGAAGAAGAAGATATATTTGAAGAAGAGGAAGAAGAAGCGATTGAAATAGATGAAGAATACCCTCAAGAGGAGTCAGAAGAAGAAGAAGATAAAAGATAGGTGTCTATCCATGTCAATTAATTTTGTTTCATTATTTGTTTTATGCTGCAAACGCATATTGTAAGAAGCATATATGTTTTAGTTGCAGTGAATTAATTGATTTTCCCAAAAGCTTGATAAGAATATATATACAAGTCTCAGTTGTACTTAATTTTCGTCAAAAGACTGCAAATATCATAAAAACTTAATCGTACTGGTAACAGTAGCTGAAACAGAATATTATAGACTGTGTGTCTTGCTAGTAATATGACAAAGGAGGAAACTTTAACTTGTTTAGATGATTCCAATTCTGTAACACAGTTTTGTTTGCAACAAACAACCAAAAAATTTGCTGTCTTCTTGGTGCCCACTTGGTCTGATAAAATTGTTGACTCTCTTGGAGTGGATGCCTTACAGATTCTTCTTAACTGCATCCCTAATCTTCTTATTGTCGGCTATGATGTCGAGAATGAGTACGAGATATTATTGTCTTCAGTCTTCTTCATCACAGAGTACGTGATGAGAGGATGTGGTCAAGCTTGTTTCACGATAGAGCACTGAGTGTTTTGAGTACTTGAGTTCACTGCTTTTGAAACCTTCATGTGCTGCCGGTGTGTGTGGTAGCAAACCATATTATTACTTTAGACCAGCAATAAGAAAATATAATCATACAAAAGATCGAACTTTTCCACTATTTGTTAGTCAAATTTCTAGGTTAACTAGTTTCTCAAATTAGAAGAAGTTGACATCTACTAGATTCCAGCTGAATTACAAATCAAACAAGATCCAAAAACGAAAAAAAAAAGTGAGGCAGAGCAAAATGTTAAACGTTTTCACAACACGTGGTTTAGTAACTTGCCAAATAGTTATGAAATAAAAATAAAACTAGTTTGTTAAAAAAAGAAAAAAAAAAGAACTTGCCAAATAGAACCAGTCCTAACCACAATCACACCCCCTTCCCATATCTAAGTGATGAACATGTTAAGGGATATGATTATATGCATAGCATTTACGAATGCATATTTTAATGGTACATTATATGATAAGTCCCAGTTATAGGATCATCTATTATTGATCTAGAAACATGTGCTTTGATACCAATTAAGTTCCCTCTTCAGAGCAAAAGAATTTGTTCAAGAACAAACTAAAAACACACTTTTCTTTGGGTAGTTAAGACTACTTCTTTTTAAGTTTTCATTCATATAAATCGCAAATCATATATTCTTTTTGTTTCATAAAAATTATTTTTGTGGTGTTTTTACACATATTAAGAAAACTCATTAAATCACTATAATAAATATATTTCTGAAATTTTCAATTTTCAATAATTTTTAACCAATAATAATTCAATAAAAGACAATTAATTTTATTGAAATTTACAATATTTTCATAGAAAACACAAGAAATCTATTTTATGAAACAATTTTTTTCTTAAACGTCTATTTTAATTGAACGGAAGGAGATTAAAAATTGGAAAGTGGAGCATCAACTCCTAGCAAACATGAAATGAGAAACGTGACACTAGGATTGGTTCCTATAGTCAAGGAAGACCACTTCTCTTATTAGTAAAACTAGAAAATAAATGAGTCCTGAGACACCTCCATGCGAGATACTTGCGGTTTGGTTGAGTCGTCTAGATGATCTCCTACTTGCCACCTCATCAGGTGCTTAACTTCTAGTATCATGTCATTATATAGCAAAAGGGTAATCAAAAAAAGAGACATCGTTACTCTAAATAAGCCACTAAGATCCAATGTCACTAATTTAACTAGAAATGATCAATGACCATTGTATCAGAGAGATCCTCAATTCAAATGGTCGATAGGACAAATCTAATATTAATTTTGTGATTTCTGATTTCTGGGATTATGAGTTTCAACTCCGATATTCTTAATATTCAAAAATAATAAAAATATGCCACTATGCCTAATCAACTTATCAAGTGAATTTGTAATATGAATCTTAAAAAGTGTCACGGAAATGGAATAAAGAACATTTACTCAAAATACAAGAGATATATTCCACAAACCAGAAGAAGCAAATAGGTACTACATACAAAGAGTCAGAGCACAATGTTTAGCATTTGCCAGATAGATCCAATCTTAAGGAAAAACATTACTTCCCTCTTCTGATAGATAAATAAGTTAAAGAGACCATAAACATGCAGAGAATGATGAGAGTATTAGATTGGAAGAATATTGTATTGACTCTCATAAGAATATTGAATATGATTACGTGTATATTTATACTAGACATATTGCCTAATCTAAAGATATTGGATATTTGTAAATATTCTATATATCTAATTACATAGTATTATTAGCAATAATATCTAGATTTTATGTCTTTCCATATATAGTTTTCTTACAATTTTATAATTTCTTTTGTTGTTGTTGAAATTCTAATCAACATTCTAAAAGTTGGTTTAGGTGGCGCACGCCTAATCGGTAAATCCGATATGAACAAAATATTTTTTTCAAACCGAATTATTAAAAAACCGGTTTAGACGTTCAAAACACCGGCCTAAACGCCAACCTAAACAATAACTCTTTAAAAAACGTGTAGTGACTGTCTAACAATTTTTAGAACAATGACTTCAACAAAACTACAAATGCAGATTACTTTACAGCTTACACTATATAGCAAAATGGGGGTCACTACAAATGAAAATTTTAGCTGCCTTTACCGAAAATAAAGCAAAGACAGCAAATAAATCTTCTTAGATCATCCAATAAAATAGAAAGCTTCATTCATTTCTTGGAAAGAAAACAAATCAACATGACATAAGAAATTTTGCCTGGAATTTGATTTTGATAGTAAGCAGAATAATGTAGTCGATTGTGTTCAACACGTAAAATTTTATTTAATTTATTAGATATTCAAATTTTATTTAAAATAAATAAATTTATATAAAGTTTTAAAAACCACTGTACATTTGGATTAAAGGACAATTAGTCATCAAATTTATGTCTTTTAATTAATTTTAAATTGAATTCGAGTATATAAATAAAAATTAATTTATTAATTCTATTAGCTTAGATAAATAATAATTTATTTTGGTTTGATATAAAAATGATAAACATAGTTTAATATCCTTTTAATTTATTCACATTTATGTAAATCTACAAAAATAAATTTCATATATCTTTCAAACCAATATATATATATCTAATATATTAAAACAAAATCCTATTTTTTATCTACTTATAAGTAGTCTAGGTTGGACCATTACATTTTTTTTACTTTTCTATTTATTCTCCTACAACTAACTTAACTATTATTAAATATGTATTATATCTAACTGATTATCTTAATACTTTCAAAATAAGATATCTAAAAAGATATTCTTAAGTATCATTTCGTAAGATTAGATTTTAATAATATCTTTTAATATATTTGATTTAAAATATAAATATACATTTTTTAAATAATAAAGTCATTATTAATAGTAACTATATTTAAAAACGAAAAAATTATTCATTATTCATTTATATAATAAAAAAATCTATAATATTTTTATATATATAATTTATATTCATAATTAAATTACTACACCAAATAATAAATATAAAGTAACTTAATGCATTAATTAACTATTTATAAGTTATAAAATAACAGAATAAATTATATTTATGAATTTTACAACATAGTTCAACTTATTAAACAATATTAAAATACGATATATGAACTAATAAATTATTTCATAAGTTAATATATATATTTAAATTAAAATATTAAAATAACTAATATATTTCTCATGTATGAGACGAGTATAATAACAATAGTTAATTTGTATAATAATATTGACAAAAAATATAATAATAATTTATATTCATATAATTATATTAGTGTAAATTTTATTTTTATTATATATACTTCAAAACAAATATTTTAATAAAAAGATACACATGTATAAGATTTCTAATTTTGAGTAAATAAATATTTGAATAAAAATTCATCTCGCTTTAAAATGTACCGGTCAAAATCTAACAATAAACATTAATAGTTCATCAAAATCTAATAAGAAACATTAAAATGCGGGTGAAAATCTAATAATAAATATTAATCTTTGATCAAAATCTAATAAGAAACATTAAAGTGCGGGTCAAATTTCATTTCACATTCATGTATCTATTTCTAATTTAGTATGTATCCTCTCGAATATTGATCCATTACGCTTACAATTCGGGTCAAAATTCATTTCACATTCATGTATCTATTTCTAATTTAGTATGTATACTCTCGAATATTGATCCATTACGCTTACAATAAAATGATAAATTAGTTTGATTAGCTTTTGTAAAATAAGAGTATAACATTCATAATATATATCCACCATTCATCTAAACATGGGATGACTGTGTATTCCCCCTGTAATACTTAAACCCTACGTATACCCCCCCCCTAATTACTAAACTCATTAGAAAACTCTCCATACATATAAATTGCTGCATATTAACCTCCAATTATTTTAACTATGCACAATTAAACCTCTGCAATTTAAATTCGAAATTGATGATTAAGGGCTATAAACGCGATTATACAGAATCGCTTATTTGACCTGAGCTGCTTGACCCGACCCGATCTGCCTTACCTAACCCGACTGCTTGACCCGACTTCTTAAACCTAATATCAAATTGTTTTTTTTACGTTGTCTACTACATGCAGGAAGAGAGAAGAAGAGACGATAGAGTCTGAGAGAGAAAGAAGAAACAAAGTTGATGGAGACGAGGGAGTCTGGTGTGGATAGTACGGAGATGGAGAAACCACGAGACAGAGACAGCTTATTGGACGGTTCAGAGGAGCTTGAACTTGAAGTTATTTTGATTTCTGGTCAAGGAGAGCTTCAAGCTCGAGATGGTGGTACAAAGGAGCTTGAAAGATCTCTTTTTGCTAGGTAAGCCTGTAAGAACATTTAGCTTTCTTCAATTTTTCATGAGTTTCTTTGTGTTTGATGGGTAATTTGTAATGACAGAGATGAGGTGAACGAGTTTGATACTGCTGAGACACAACTTGAAGCAGTTTATGAAAGTGAGTTTGAGTATGAGGAGAACACCAAGTCTGGAAAACGAAGCAACATGGATGAAGTTGAAGATACTTTGGGCCGATATTTGTTTGAGATCGAAGAATCAGTAGATGATTTTGAGGACGAAATACCGACTGAAAGAGATGAGATTCCAGATAGTTCGGATGATGATTCTGAGGATGAAATTGATTTGCGTGATAACCGGATGAGAAATAGAAAACAAGATAAGTTAGCTTTGGGAAGTAGTTACTACACGATGTTTGAGTTTAAAGAAATTGTCTTAGAGTATGCTTTGACTAAGGGAAGGAACATAAAGCAAGATAGGTGGGATAAGACAAAAGTCTCATTTGTGTGTGGCATCGATGGGAAGTGTAAGTGGAGGCTATATTGCTCGTTCGATAAGGATAGTCAAAAATGGTTATTGAAGACGAAATACAAGTACCATAGTTGCTCACCTGATGGGAAATGCAAGCTTTTGAAGAGTCCAGTGATTGCGAGGCTTTTCTTGAATAAGCTAAGGCAAAATGCAAATTTAATGCCTGAAGACATCCAAAACATCATCAAAGAGAAGTGGAGAATTGTTAGCACAAGGAATCAGTGCCAAAGAGGGAGACTTCTAGCGCTAAAATGGCTTCAAAAGGAATATGATGAGCAATTTGCTCACCTTCGAGGATATGCACAAGAGATCATCTTCACAAATAAAGGATCCACAGCCATAGTAGACACATACAAAAACAAGGACGGTAAAGATGTCTTCAATCGGTTTTATGTTTGTTTTGCGAATCTTCGAGACACTTGGAGAGGATATTGTAGGCCGATCATTGGAGTTGATGGTACATTCTTGAAGGTTGCTGTGAAAGGAGTGTTGCTCACTGCAGTGGTACATGATGCAAACAATCAGATATATCCCATTGCTTGGTCTGTGGTTCAGTCCGAGACAACAGAAAAATGGTTATGGTTCATCCAACAAATCAAAAGGGACTTAGTTCTGAGCGATGGCAGTGGATTTATACTAATTTCAGATCAATCAAAGGGGCTGAAGAGGCAGAGTTACCAAATGCTGAGCATAGGAAATGTGTAAAACACATTGTTGAAAATTTGAAAAAGAATCATGCCAAGAAAGATTTGCTAAAACCGATGGTGTGGGACATTGCTCGGAGTTACTCTATAACAGAGTTTGACTATAATGTGAAGAAGTTAAAGGCATACGACATACATTTGTACAATGATGTGATGAAGGAAGAACCGAAAGATTGGTCTTGTCCATTTTACAAACTTGGGAGTTGTTGTGAAGATGTGGATAACAATGCTACCGAGTCTTTCAACTCAACTATCATGAAAGCAAGAGCAAAGGCAATGGTACCGATGCTTGAGATGATAAGAAGACAAGCAATGAAACGCATCGCCAAACGAAACATAACATCACATAGACATGAGGGTATTTGTTCAAAATATGTTGTTAAGATGCTTGTAGTGGAGAAGAAGATAGCAGATGTATGCAAAACTACACCAGCAACCCGCGGAGTATTTGAGGTATCTTATGATGTAAACTCATATTGTGTTAACACTATTAGGCATACATGTTCTTGTGGCAAGTGGAAAATCAGTGGAGTTCCTTGTGAACATGCTTACGGAGCAATGATTGATGCTGGTTTGAATGTTGATCAGCATGTTTCAGAGTTCTTCTCTACACTGATGTGGCAGTACACTTACAACCCCAACCTCGAGCCAGTTAGAGGACCAAGAGTGTGGATGAGATCAGGTTTGCCACTAATAATTTCTCCTCCAGAGCCTGACCAGCCTGAGAGAAAGAAGAAGAAGAAACAAAAAAGTTTCCTAGAATCAAAGGCAAGCATGAATCGCCTAAGAAGAAAAAAAAGAGAGATTGAAAAGCTTGGAAGAGGTGGTTGAATAATCCATTGTTCAAAATGTGGCGAGGCTCGCCATAATGCAAATGGTTGTAAGATTCATCCAAAAAAAAGAAAAAAATGAGCGTTGAGGAGGTATGACATTGTTTTGATTTATTCAATCTGATGGTTTCTTGATTAAACTAAGAAAACTAATGCATGATTATAATGTCAGGAAACTTCTTCTCAAGGGCAAGATGAAGTAAGACTTACACAGCCTACGCAGAGTCAAAGCTAGTTGGGCTGTGTTTAAATTGAGTTTGTGGCTTTTGTGTTTCAGTTATCTTGTGATTTTTGTGTTGCAGTCGTTTATGTAAGACTGATTCTGCTTCTTCTTTTTTTACGTTAGACGTCTCGTGACTGTTTCAGTCGTGTACTTTTGGTTTATTTAAGACTTGTTCTGTTTTTTTATGAAAGACTTGTTTTGTTTTTAATTTAAGTCTCTGTTTTTGTGTCAGAATTCATGTTCAGGGCCAACATGTATGAGAAATTCATTTTCCAAACACATTAGAGAAAGTGACAGAAATTCATTACATAAGAGATTCATTACAAAAGTTTTTCCAAACGTAAGAGATTCATTACATATAACCAAACAACATAAAGAGCATGTTTTCTGAAATTCAAAGTGCTCTTAATTCTCATCTTACTTCTCCTGGCTTCTTCTCAGACCATGTTTTCTGAAACTCTAGATGCTCAATCATACTCTTTGGTAAATCCTTGACATCATTCACAAGTTCCTCAAGTTTGCGTCATCTATCACATATGCCTCTCCATTTTTCTCTACTATCAAACACAAGCAACAATGAAGTTACTAGGTATTCTCAAAACACTAAAGGGACAGATATACAATGGCGACATCAATGTAAAGAAGAATTCAAGCAAACAACAATGGATTTTTTTTGTCTTTAAGACAAAGGTGACCACATTCTTACCACACCAGTATTGTGTTGGTATGCCTCCCATTGTTCTCCTCTGTAGCAAATAAGAAAAGGCTGAGCTACTCATGATTGACAACAGTGATGTTCTCTCTCTCTCTCTCTCTCTCTCTCTCTCTCTGTTCTTCGTCGCTCTCTGTTCTCTCCTCTCTCTCTCTGTTCTTTGTCTCTCTTTGTTCTCTTCTCTCTCTCTGTTCTTAGTCGCTCCATGTTCTCTCTCTCTCTCTCGCTCGTCTCTCTCTGTTTCTATGTTTTTCGTCGCTCTGTGTTCTCTATCTCTCTCTCTGTTTCTTTGTTCTTCATCGCTCTATGTTCTCTCCTCTCTCTCTTTCTCTGTATTTTTTGTTACGACCCAGTTTCTGAGGCCCGTCAAGGCCCAATTCATTTGCAGGGAACCCTAGGTATTTCCCTTTAAATACCACCCTTCTACAGATTATTTTATCAGAAAAACTCATCACGTTGAAACTCTGCAGAAACTGAGCCGTCAAGGAGAACCGAGATCGAATCGTCACAGCCACCCTCGCCAAAGTCGAGATCAGACCTTCCACCACCGTTAACCGCCGAAGGTAACCGCCGAAGGTAACCGCTTACCACCGCCGTAGCCTTGGTTTTAGTTTTTCCGTTTGATAAATCGATCATATCTTTTAAAAAGTTGTGATTCTCGATAATCTGAGACCATCACAATGTTCCTCTCGTCGAGACGAAGCCGTAGACACCAAAAACGCCCCGATCGGACACCAGACGAAGCCGCACGCATCGTCAGAATATCCACGGTCATGCGCGTGAAACCCACGCGCGCCACCGCCGGAGTCGTCCGCCGCCGCCGGACCACCGTCGGACCACCGCCAGACCACCGCCGGACCACCGCCGGACCACCGCTGGACTACCGGACCACCGCCTACCACCGCAGGACCACTGCCGGACCACCACCGGACCATCGACGCAGATGTGTGCGATTTCAGGGTGCAGAGATGTTTGCATATCGACGCAGAGTATGATTGCGGGGGTACAGAGACGGACTTCTGTACTATCGACGCAGAGTATGTATATCCCTATGAGGAGAATGCGGGGTGTATGGACTAGCCTTATTCTATCATCGCACTATTTGTTTTGTGTGATGCGTTAGGCATCGTGTGTGTTCATGTTAGAGTTAAACTTCCGTAGTGGGAGTTCTATTTAATTAGTGAGAGGTTTGTGTGTCTAGCATCCAATACCTCACTGAGTGACTCCCATGTTGCTCACCCCTTCTTGTTCCCCTTTCAGGTGAGGTTGGCGATAAGGAGTGATATTTTCGGATCGTTGCTTTTAGGCGTTTTCTTTTCCTTTCTATTTTAGACTTATCGTTGTTTTCCAGAAATTATTCTATTTATTCGATTTATGGTATTGAGACGACTTTGAGAGGTAATAAAGTGGTGTTTCAGGAGTTTATTATTTGTTAAGTTAATTCGAAAATGTGGGTCTCACAATTTGGTATCAGAGCGGGTTCTGTCTCAGCTCCGACCTGAGATGGCGATTCGTGGAGACTCGTTTTAATCGATTTTTGATGATTTTTGAAACATGTCTGGAAGATTTGAGAAGCTTTTAAATATCAACTTGCTGTCACTATTTTTCCTTGAATAGACGTTGGTATTCGGTTCCAGTTGAAGTTGACCGTTTTACTTTTCCGTTTCAGATGCCACCACGCAGGAGAGTTGGTCGCCCCCTGGCAGCAAGAGCTGCTCGTGAGGAGGGGGATGAGCATGTGCTGCCCCCAGTTCCGCAGCAAGCGGTTCCACCGATTGATCAGGATGCCTTGAGGCATATGGTGCAGGATGCAGCTAGACAAGCTGCTTAGGAGGCTGTTCAGCAGGCTGCTCAGGAGGCAGCTAGGCAAGCTACCCAGGCAGTTGCTCAGGAGGTTGCTCGCTAGTTAGCAGCCGCTCAGCAGGGACAACATGGAACCTAGGTTCAGATGCAGGGTGGTCCTCAGATTCATGTGCAGGGTGGACCGCAGGTTCAGGTTCAGAAGGATCACCAGATTCCTGCCCAACAGGCCCCTATTCCGCAAGTTCCAGCTCAGCAGTTTCCTCAGGGTGTTCAGGTTCCACCGCCACCACCACCGCCACCGGTCTATCCAATTTATGAAGAGAGATTTTACCGGATGATGAGTCAGATGAAGAACATGGATATGGCGCATTTTGCAGGAGCGGTAGACCCTACGAAGGCATAAGATTGGAAGTTAAGTCTGGAACGCAAGTTGGATATTATTGCTTGCCCACCAGAGTTCTCTCTTAGGCTTGCTATGCAGTTTTTGCGTGGAGATGCAATAGTATGGTGGGAGGGAGTGCGACAAGACTATGCTCTGGGCGTACTAACCTTTGAAGATTTCAAGAGGGAATTCGATAGAAAGTACTTCCCAAAAGAAGCTATGGACAGGAAGAAATGTGATTTCGAGCATGTCAGCAAGGGTAGTAAGACCATCAGGGAGTATGAGGTTGAGTTTAGTCGACTTCACAGATTTGCTGGAGATGATTTTTCAGAGGAAGATCTAATCCGGAAGTTTCTGAATGGGATGCGGTGGATATTCGCAACAGATGTCGTCTCGTCACTTATCACAGGTTGGGAGACTTGGTAGAGAAAGCTGCTGAACAGGAGGCAGGTCTAGCAGAGGAGCAAAAACTCCTTAAGGCAGCGCAAACGAAGACTGGAAAGACTTCAGAGTCTCTGAAAAGGACATTGGATCAGTCAGAGGCACCATGGTGTGGCCATTGTCGTCGTCATCACCCAGGAGAATGTGTTAAGTGTTTTTCTTGTGGACGGCTTGGACATATTTCTAAGAATTGTCGGTTTAAGCCGACAGCTGCGACTTCTAGCGCCCAGGTTGCAGCACCAGCGGCACCTACAGTTGCAGCAGTCACGCCAGTTGCACCAGGATCTTGTTTCACTTGTGGCCAACATGGCCATATCGCTAGGGATTTTCCGACTAGAGGACCTGCGGCCAAGCGTCCAGCCATCGCTCCACGTGTCCATGCTTTGGGAGAGACTGATGGAGCTGAGCCGATAGCTGGTATGTACTATTACCCTATTTTTTGAGCTTCTGGTTTGTTTTGTGGTTATCATGTGTAGTTAGTAAAAATATTGTGTAGGATCTGTTTTGGTTGGAGGTGAGTCAGCTCACACCTTATTTGACACGGGAGCTTCGCATAGCTTTGTGAATCCACGTTTGGTCAAATCTTGGCCGTTTCGAGGTGTCTTCGAGCCAAAGAGTAAACAGATTAAGACGGCCGGCGTAGAAAGATTGGGAGCCGTCGGCATACATCGAGATGTACCAGTTGTAATTGGAGGAATCGAGTTTGTCGGAGACTTAGCAGAGATAGAGCTGAATTTCTATGACGTTATACTTGGGATGAATTGGTTGTCAAAGCATCGAGTGGTGTTAGATTGCCCTAAAGCAAGAGTTCATATTCCTAAGGCGGATGGGAAGATTACATTTCAGGGTATTCAGACCCACCTGGGAGTTTCTATAGTCTCTATGTTGCGTGCTGAGGAGCTACTGGAGAGAGGAGCAGAGGGATACTTAGCTACCATTTCGATGGCTAAGGAAGATGGACAGCAGGAGCTACAGAATGTTCCAGTAGTTGCAGAGTATGAAAATGTATTTGAGGCCCTAAAGGGGACCACCACCAGCTAGAGGTGACGTACTCATGATTGATTTGGAGCCAGGGACAACGCCGGTTTCACGAGCTCCATACCGTTTGGCGCCAGGAGAAATGGCAGAGCTGAAAAAGCAGTTAGAGGAGCTACTGGATAAGGGTTTTATCAGACCAAGTACTTCACCTTGGGGAGCACCGGTATTGTTTGTGAAGAAGAAAGATGGGAGTTTCAGACTTTGTATCGACTACAGAGGCTTGAACAAGGTGACCATCAAGAATAAATATCCGCTACAGCGTATTGATGAGTTGTTGGATCAGTTGCAGGGAGGTTCATGGTTTTCTAAGATCGACTTGGCATCAGGGTATCACCAGATTGCTATAGCTGATGAGGATGTGAGGAAGACGGCTTTCTGTACGCGTTATGGATATTATGAGTTTGTGGTGATGCCATTTGGGTTGACGAATGCCCCTGCAGCGTTTATGAAGCTCATGAATGATGTGTTTCGTGAGCACCTGGATAAGTGTGTGATTATCTTCATTAATGATATCTTGATCTATTCTCGTAGCAGAGAGGAGCATGCAGAGCATTTATAGTAGCTCAGAGAGCATCAGTTGTTTTGCTAAGTTGAGTAAGTGCAGCTTCTGGCAGAGGAAGATTGGATTTTTGGGTCACGTGGTTTCTGAAGCAGGGGTTGCAGTAGATCCGGAAAAGATTACTGCAATATCAGAGTGGCCTACACCTAGGAGTGCTACTGAGATCCACAGCTTTTTGGGTTTGGCTGGGTATTACAGGAAGTTTGTCAAGGGTTTCGCTAGGATCGCCAAGCCGATGACGCAACTAACAGGCAAAGACGTCAAGTTTGACTGGACAGATGCCTGCTCGAGGAGTTTCATAGAGCTGAAATGACAGTTGATGGAGACACCAGTTTTGGTACTTCCTAGACCCGTGATACCATATGAAGTTTATACGGATGCATCAGGTATTGGACTGGGATGTGTATTGATGCAGGAGGGTCATGTCATTGCGTATGCATCACGTCAGTTGAGACCTCACGAGAGTAATTATCCTACTCATGATTTGGAGTTAGCAGCAGTTGTTTTTGCACTGAAAATTTGGAGGTCGTACTTGTATGGAGAGAAGGTGCAGATTCTCACAGACCATCAGAGTCTAAAATATATTTTTACGCAGCCAGACTTGAATTTGAGACAGCGTAGATGGATGGAGCTGTTAGCAGATTACAACTTGGATGTCACTTATCATCCAGGTAGGGCTAGTCAGGTGGCAGATTCCTTAAGCAGGCGAAGGAGCGATGTTTCAGGAACCAAAGAAGTTCAGGAATTGACTGGGACACTTGCTTGTCTTAGATTATGTGTGGTCACTGTTGCGGAAGAGACATCTGGATTGGAAGCTCTGGAGCAGGCAGACTTATTGTGGAAAATACACAAGGCTCAGGATAAGGATGAGGCTCTGTGTAAGCAGATCGAGATAGAGAGTATTAGCTATCGCACAGCTTCGAGCGGAGTGTACTTGTACCGGAACCGAGTTTGTGTGCCAGACGTTAAGCTGTTGAAGAAGGAGATCTTGCAGCAAGCACATAACTCGCGTTTCTCTATCCATCTGGGAAGCACTAAGATGTACAGAGATCTAAAGTGTTACTACCATTGGCCTGGTATGAAGAAATATGTGGCTACATTTGTATCGCAGTGTCAGACGTGTCAGATGGTTAAAGCTGAGTATCAAGTACCAAGTGGGCTACTGCAAAACTTACCATTGCCAGAGTGGAAATGAGACATGGTGACGACGGATTTTGTGACTGGACTCCCGACTACTTTTGGAGGGAAAAATGCCATTTGGGTGATTGTGGATAGACTCACCAAGTCAGCTCATTTCCTGGCAATTAAGAAGACAGACACAGCTAAGCAGTTGGCGCATATTTACATCAAGGAGATTGTGAGGTTACATGGAGTTCCCGTTAGCATCGTATCAGATCGAGATGCAAAGTTTACATTTGCATTTTGGGGAGCCTTTCAGAAGGATCTTGGGACAAAGGTCCATATGAGTACATCTTACCATCCGCAGACAGATGGACAATCAGAGAAGACTATTCAGACCTTAGAAGATATGCTGAGAGCTTGTGTTTTGGATTGGGAAGGAAGTTGGGGAAAATATTTACCTCTAGCAGAGTTTGCCTATAATAACAACTATCATTCGAGTATTGAGATGGCACCATATGAGGCACTTTATGGTAGGCCTTGCCGTACACCACTTCGTTGGACAAAAGTGGGGGAGCTACGAGACTTAGAACCAGCAATGGTTCAAGAGACGGTCGAGCAGGTAAGGATGCTCAAGAGTCGGCTTAAGGAAGCTCATGATCGTCAAAAGAGTTATGCAGATAAGCGCCGGAAAGATTTGGAGTTTCAGGTGGGCGACTTGGTGTATCTAAAAATGAGGACATTTCAGGGAGGATCTAAGACTCGGAAGCTAAAGAAGCTTAAATCGATATATATGGGACCGTACCCCATTGTGGAGCGGGTTGGAGCAGTGGCTTATAGATTGCAGTTATCAGCAGAGCTGTCAGATTTTCACGATGTATTCCATGTCTCAGTATTGAGGAAAGTCGTGAGAGAGCCAGAGCTTATTTTGCCGCAGACACCTCAGAATCTCGGTAAAAATTTGTCTACACATCTTTAGCCAGTTGAGATTGTGGATCGTCAGGTAAAAGCAGTTCAGGGGGTGATGACTGGTTTGGTGAAAGTCCGTTGCGAGAGAGATGGGATCTCGGAGGATACTTGGGAGATTGAGACTCAAATGAGGATGAACTACCCAGAGTTTTTCCAGAATGATATTGGACAACCAGTTCCGGAGCAGAATTCGGGGTCGAATTCCTTATTAGTGGGGGAGAATTATAACGACCCAGTTTCTGAGGCCCGTCAAGGCCCAATTTATTTGCAGGGAACCCTAGGTATTTCCCTTTAAATACCACCCTTCTACAGATTATTTTATTAGAAAAACTCATCACATCGAAACTCTGCAGAAACTGAGCCGTCAAGGAGAACCGAGATCGAATCGTCACAGCCACCCTCGCCAAAGTCAAGATCAGACCTTCCACCACCGTTAACCGCAGAAGGTAACCGCTTACCACCGCCAAAGCCTTGGTTTTAGTTTTTCCGTTTAATAAATCGGTCATATCTTTTAAACCTTTGTGATTCTCGAGAATCTGAGACCATCACAATGTTTTTCTCGTCGAGACGAAGCCGTAGACACCAAAAATGCCCCGAATCGGACACCGGACAAAGCCGCACACACTGTCAGAATATCCGCCGGTCACGCGCGTGAAACCCACGCGCCGCCACCACCGGAGTCGTCCGCCGCTGCCGGACCACCATCGGGCCGCCGTTGACTGGAGAGTTGACCGGTTGACCAGTTTGACCGGTTTAATTTGATTTTAATTCGGTTAGGGTAAACCAGTTGGTTTTTGGAATTGAATTTCGGTTAAGTGTAAACCGGATTGAAATTGTAATGACCCAGTTTCTGAGGCCCGTCAAGGCCCAATTCATTTGCAGGGAACCCTAGGTATTTCCCTTTAAATACCACCCTTCTACAGATTATTTTATTAGAAAAACTCATCACGTAGAAACTCTACAGAAACTGAGCCGTCAAGGAGAACCGAGATCGAATCGTCACAGCCACCCTCGCCAAAGTCGAGATCAGACCTTCTACCACCGTTAACCGCTGAAGGTAACCACTTACCACCGCCGTAGCCTTGGTTTTAGTTTTTCCGTTTGATAAATCGGTCATATCTTTTAAACCGTTGTGATTCTCGAGAATCTGAGACCATCACAATGTTCCTCTCGTCGAGACGAAGCCGTAGACACCAAAAACGCCCCGACCAGACACCGGACGAAGACGCACGCGCTGTCAGAATATCCGCCGGTCATGAGCGTGAAACCCACGCGCCGCCACCGCCGGAGTCGTCCGCCGCCAGACCACCGTCGGACCACCGCCAGACCACCGCCGGACCACCGCCGGAACGCTGCCGGAACGCCGCCAGACCACCGTCGGGCCGCCGTTGAACGGCGAGTTGACCGGTTTAATTTGATTTTGTTTCGGTTAGGGTAAACCGGTTGGTTATTGGAATTGGATTTCAGTTAAGTGTAACCGGATTGAAATTGATTGGGTTCTGGTTCAATTGAATTGAACCCGATTAAGGAAAACCAGTTGATTCAATTCGATTTCAATTTGGTTAAGGGTTGACCGGCTTGGGTCAGAGTTGACCGGGTTGACCTTTGACCAGCGAGTTGACTTTTTGACCAGACCACCGTTTATCCGTTTTAACCCGTTCGAAAGGCGTTCTGACTCGATTTTTCTCACTGATTTCAGATCTGGAGTCTATTTGAGCAACTGGAGTTGTCGAAGTTGCTAAGGTGAGGGTCTATTCCGTAAACTATACTAAAAATAGAATTCTTCCTATCGTAGTTTAGTTTTGAAACATGATCCGTCTGCTTGAATCGAGTCTTGCTTGATAGTTAGGATATTGATTGTAAACCGGAAATTAGGGGTCTAGAGGATTCAACCATTGATTGGATTATTTGATGTTTAGTGTTGATATATATATGTAAAGTAGTTATGAATATAAGGACTATGTGAGAGATTCCGGGGGCCGGAGACGTCTGGGCTATCGACGCAGATGTGTGCGATTGCGGGGTGCAGAGACGTTTGCATATCGACGCAGAGTATGATTGCGGGGGTACAGAGACGGACTTCTGTACTATCGACGCAGAGTATGTATATCTTATAAGGAGAATGCAGGGTGTATTGACTAACCTTATGCTATCATCGCATTGTTTGTTTTCTGTGATGCGTTAGGCATCGTGTGTGTTCATGTTAGAGTTAAACTTCCGTAGTGGGAGTTCTATTTAATTAGTGAGAGGTTTGCGTGTCTAGCATCCCATACCTTACTGAGTGACTCCCTTGTTGCTCACCCCTTCTTGTTCCCCTTTCAGGTGAGGTTGGCGATCAAGAGTGATATTTTCGGATTGTTGCTTTTAGGCGTTTTCTTTTCCTTTCTATTTCAGACTTATCGTTATTTTCCAGACATCATTCTATTTATTCGATTTGTGGTGTTGAGACGACTTTGAGAGGTAATAAAGTGGAGTTTCAGGAGTTTATTATTTGTTAAGTTAATTCGAAAATGCGGGTCTCACATTTTTATTCTTCGTTACTCTTGTTCTCTCCTCTCTCTCTGCTATCGTTCCTCTCTCTCACTCTTTCTGGTTTTTCTCTCTATTTTCTTCGTCATCTCTGTACGTAAGAAAGATACTGTCAAACCCTAATTTTTGTATTTCACCCAAATCGATTTCAATTTCAATTTATTCGGGTCGGATATTAATGGGTCGAGTCGGAATTTGTATAATGGGCAATCGCTATTTTCTAAACGCATTTAATATATCTTTAATTTCAATTTTGAAATTAGATTCTAAAAGGGGAACCAAGCAGAACTAAATTGATCGGGGAGTGATGGCGAATTTATATCTGTAGGTGGTCTGCTCATGAGGTGGAGAATATGGGGGAATAGATAGGGTTGTAATATATGCAGGGGGAATAGACAGTCATTCCTCTAAACATTCATAAATTATAATACTTTAAATATGAAAATTTAAGTCAAATTTTATTACGTAGTGGCCACCCATAAGTTCAATCAGTAGTCGGGTCCCAAATTTTAGCGTTTTTGCAAATTTTATAAAAAATTTAAATAACGAGTTTAAAGAAAAAAAAACAAACTGAACTCCATATAAAATCATCAGTTAGTCAGTTTAACCGCGGGTCCGGATCGTAACCTAAAACACTGGATATAACGCTTTATTTGTAACATTTAAATGTAGATACATAATCAAAAATGTAAATTTATTTTATATAATTTGGTTTGTGTCAAAAATAATCTCGTGTTTTGAAAGCACGGATCAAAATCTAGTATATGTTTATATTCAGATTATTATTATTAATGGTAGACATTTATAGATGGAAAATTGTCAAAAATACCACATTAATACTACCACTTTTCATGTTTATATTAATCACTTTTATTTTTATTTTTTAAGAGGAAAAATGCACTTATAACCCTATGGTTAATTAATTATCAAGTTTATCTTCCTTCCTAATTTCAGAAAAAAATGAAAATTATATATATATATATATATATATTTTTTTTTATTACCAAATTTATAAATTTTTATTTGTTAAAAACTTGTGTTGAAAGTTAATTCTTAAAATTAAAATTATTTTGTGTTCAGTTGACAAGAACATAATTTGTGTTCAAAATTTATTAATGATTATTAAAATAACTATGAACTAAATGATTTAGACTGAAAGTATTTGGTTTCTTGCTTCCTAGTTTTTATTTTTAAAAATAACAATATATTAATATAAGAATAATTTAATATTTGGACATTTGCTTTGATGCTAAGAAAACTGGTCTCTATATTGGGTTAAATACAGTGACAAAAATTGTAATAAAAATGGTAAGATAAGATTAGTTTCAAAATAGAAATCTATTTTAATAGATTAGATAATTGCATAAAAATTAATAACTTTTAGCAAAAAAAAAAAAATCAAATACTCTCTGAGAAAAAAGAATTAAGTTTCGGCCAATTTAAACCTTTTTGGTCCATAATGGATCCATAGGGTCTCAAAAGTGAAGTTCTCTCAGCTCAGTCAGTGGTTCCGGCATCTGGCGACACGTCTGAAGGGTCTGAAGCTTGGTCGTGTGTTACAGGAGCTTCTCCCATGGCGAAAATAGCACAAGTGATGACGCCTGAAGGGTCACGATACCAGCTTCTACTGTCATGTCCTTCTGGGCTCTCTCTATCTCAGGTTATTCGAATGCACACACATTAGTGATTTGTTACTTTTCCGTAGTCAAAATCATTTTGTTGTTTTAATCGAAAAGGTGTCGGTGGACTTGTCGAAATCGCATGATCGCATTCCCCATCCCGATCCTAGTCTCGAAGACTCCATCGCGCAGGTGAGAACCGATTGGAGTTTTTTTTTAACTTGTGTTTGGTTAATAGAAATTGTTAATATTTTGATAGTTATGTCCAGATCCATATTGTCCGAGATTTTGATGTGAAGAATTGTCTGTGATTGAAAATCTTAGGTTTGGGAGCAGAGAAGACAGGGCAATTCATCATTGTTCAATGGCCAAAAATTCAGAGTATGAGTTATGTTTACTGAACACAAGATTCAGTGTCTTTGATGTTGTTTTGTACTTATTCACCAATCATTCCTTCAATAAGCTTATATTCCTAGATGAAATTTTCAGTATGGATCATGTTCTCTAGATGGTGATGGTGGTACCAATGAAGTCCCACACGTCTGCCTTCACCTTGGCCTGACAGATTACAGGTTTCTCATTTCCTCTCTTTTTCTCATTGTTTGCATTGGATTAGTCTATCGATTTAGAGAATGATTAATCAAGGATGTGGTTCCTAAGGACTTTTGTAGGAACAAATCTGAGCTCTCTCTGGGAGAAGTTTCTTGTTACATCACAAGGTAACTTTTTGATTATTGTCTAGTATTGTGTTTTGGAAACTTGGAAGAGCTCCCAGGTGAGTTTCTTATCGTTAAAAGTTTTGTTCTTCTCTAACAGATGACTCTGTAAGATGTCGACATACCTCAAGTCCATTGGGTAATGGTGCAGTCGTCGAGACTTCTGACCAGAAGATTATTGTGTTACGCCGGAGTAATAATGTCGGCGAGTTTCCAGGTCACTACGTATTCCCTGGGGGACATCCAGAGGTATTTATTAACCATAGAGAACAAATATAAAGGCCATCATATTGTCTCTGTAGTTGATGACTTCTGTAACTTTGCAGCCAATGTCAGTAGAGATTGATTCTCATCAGCTTGAAAAAGATGGAGAGGTTGTAAACAAGAAGGTAACTCAAGAAATGTTTGACAGCATTACTCGTGAAGTTGTGGAAGAAACTGGGATACCTGCGTCATCTCTTGTAAGCCAGAAGAAATTTTTTTTGTTCGTCTCCTTCTCCTTTGAGGAGTATTATTCTGGAAACTATATGATTGATATATTTACAGAGCCCTCCTCTCCTTATCGGAATATCTCGGAGGGAGTTGAATGTGAGACCAGCTATGTTTTTCTTCATCAAGTGTAGTCACCATTCAGATGACATTCCCAAACTGTACTCTAGTGCTGAAGATGGGTTTGAGTCAACACAGCTCCACACTGTCTCTATGGTTAGTTGAAGTTCTCTGACCATACCGTAAGCAAGAGAACTGCAATTTCTAAAATGCTCCGAGCCCGTCAACTAACTTTAGTTTCTCTTTGTACTAATGAATCAGGAGGAGCTGAAGACAATGACATCAAGTATGCCAGGTTGCCACCATGGTGGTTTTGCGCTCTACGAGCTGATACTTCAACGTCTATAGAGCACTAGTGAAACACCTTTAACATTGACCTAAGAGGACGTGAATTCAGCCGCTCATCTGCTATTTGTTTAATCGATAATGATGAGTAAACTTATATATGTATTTGAGCATGATAATAATAGTATTAAGGGCAAGACAGTCGTCTGTTCACTTAACTAAGCATCCAAAATTTTTGTTTAAAAATTCTTTTTCCGACTAAACACATTGACCATAAAGGCTACCAGTATAACAAAATCGTTCAAAATCTGACAGAAAACCACATGGATTCATGCTTCTAACAAGCTTTGGATGAAGGTCCTTGGCTTTGTTGGAAGTTCTTCCTAAAAAATGCAGATAAGCTAGCCGTTGCAGCACGACCGTTCTCTACACACAAGAAGTAATCGTCCACTGAAACAAAACAAAGAAAAAGCAAAACAAATTCAGTCATATATGCGGTGGTTGAGAAACGAACTCTATACAACATATAAATTAGCGTAGTGAATTCTATTCATGAGAAGCTATAGCAAGTACCTGACATGACTCCATGAGTAACAGATGTAATGATCCCATGCTCTACTGGCTCGCCTGCCACTTCAGGAAGAACAGAGAGAGTTGTATTTGGAAAGACTAAATAAGTGAAGGCCGTCATTTTCTGTCCATTGTAGTTCAAGTAAGTTTAACCCAATACACATATAAGTAATGGGAAAACAAGGTTTGTTAATTAAAACCTTTTCTTCTAGCTTGTTTGGATCGAGTACAACATATCCACTATCAGCCAGGCAACAACATATAGCAACTGAAAGAGATTAAAAATGTTGATGAAGCAAATTAGAAGAAGTAGACACAAAAAAGTGAATTAGAGAGAGGAGCATAAAGATGTACCAGCAAGATGCTTCATAGGAATTCCTGCGTCTACAAGAGCTGCACATGCTGCGTTTATGGCACACGGTAAAAGCTAAAACAAAATTGGATTAAGGAAACAAGACACCAAAGCTGTCTTTTCAACAGAATTTTTTAACTCTTCACCATCCCAGCTTGTGGAATTAAATGCTTTCACTATATAAATTCTCATATAGTTGGCTAGCGAGTATTATAAAAAAGGATACAGAACCATCATCATGTACAACCTGCACAACAAAGCAAATAATTAAAACATCGAACACAACCCAAATTGATATTTCATACAAGACAAAGACAATTTGAAAAGAGTTGCTGACCTGAATTATCACAGACGTAGTGGTATTTGGGTTCACGGTCAAGACACAAATACTCTGTATTGTCCTTTTCAGTATCATCTCAAACTCCTTTTCGGCTTTTCCTACAGAGTTAAATAATCAGCAAGACAGATATCGAGACATGATCAAAACTAACTGCATACCAATTTGCCCTGATTTAGGTTTCCAAATGACTTCAAAGCAAGCCTTCTCAGGGTTCTCGTTTTTCCTCGTTCCAGGTTTAGGTCCATAAACTGCAGCTAGAACTTTTGTATCCCCTACATATAGTACAAAAAAAGAGAAGCAATACTATAAAATGTTGGAGAAACTGCGATAGCTAGTAATATATATATGTAACAGAACAAAAAAGAAAGAACAAGTTAACCTTGGGACCAGCTAGCAGATCCATGAGGACGATGAAGGATGTTACGGGAACAAGCAAGAGGTCTAAGTTGATTCGGCGTTCTTCCATCTTCTCTCTCAATCTCCATTGCTTCTATAGTCAACAACACCAAAAGGGTTTTCGTTAGTAAGTATCTCTCCTCCTAATTTAAAAATACTGGAAAATAAGAACAACACAACTGAAAAAAGCATGCTTTTAATCGCTCTGAGCCACATTCAGTGTAGGCTTCTTGTTTACTGAAACAGAAACTCGTTCTTTCAACTATACAGTAGTCGTTATGTCGAAGATAAAGAAAGGAACAGAGATAGATGAAGAGACAATTCCATGAAAATATAACACCCAAAATGAAAAACAGTGGAAGTCATAATTTGCACCTCAAATTAGACGGAGCTGGAAGAAGTTAAAGACAGAAACCGTCGTCGACGAAATAAACAGAAGAGGAGAAGAAAGAATGAACATTCCTGCAGAAATATTAGGGCTTCTTTGGTTCAATTTCAATCAATTTAAAATGTTTTAGCTTGTACCGGTCCGGTTATTAAAAACACCGGTTTAATCAGTAAACTTGCTGAGAAAATAAATACTTGAGCAAAACCAATTTTTTCCGAGATAATCATCCGAGTAACTGACGGAAAAAGCCTACGATTCCTTCATTTTGACTCTGTGTTCGTCGGTGATATCTCGAGGACAAAGATGGATGAAGAGTTATTGGAACTGCAGCGACAGTTCGAGTTCGCGCAGCAGGTCAAGTCAAGCGTCAGATTATCCGATCGAAACGTCGTCGAATTGGTTCAGAAGCTTCAGGAGCTTCGCGTCATCGACTTCGATCTCCTCCACACCGTCACCGGAAAAGAATACATCACTCAGGTAATGTACTGATTCCATTATCCCCCTCGTTGCATGATGAAGTTAATCGAAAAATGGAAGTCTGATTGTTTGATCAATTGATTTGTGGCAGGAGCAATTGAAGAATGAAATCGCTAGCGAGATCAGTAAACTGGGACGTGTCTCCGTTATTGATCTGGCAGATACGATTGGGGTTGATTTGTATCATGTGGAGAAGCAAGCACAGGATGTGGTCTTGAATGATCCAGGGCTAATGCTTGTCCAGGGAGAGATCATATCACAAAGCTATTGGGATTCAATAGCAGAAGAGATCAACGAGAGGCTTCAAGAGTGCAGCCAAATCTCTGTGGCTGAACTTGCTGGTCAGTTACAGGTTGGCTCTGAGTTGGTGCAATCCGTTTTAGAGCCTCGCCTTGGAACTTTGGTACTTCCAAATCTTTTCCTCTCAACTCTCACTTCCAGATTGTGTTTATGTGAATTGAAGTTTTTTTTTTTTTTATCATTAGGTGAAAGCAAGGCTAGAAGGTGGACAATTGTATACACCTGCTTATGTAGCACGTGTTACCGCTATGGTTCGTGGTGCTTCCAGGGGTATCTTTGTTCCTTCCAATTTGTCTGCTTTGTGGACGCCGTTGCAACAGTTGGTTCAAGAGATGAATGGAGCTAGTGGAGTCGCTGTTGAGAATTCGTTTTTCCAGTCTATATTTAACCGGCTCTTGAAGGAAGAGGAGATGCTTGGATCACTTCGTGCTGGCACCCATTGGACTCCTAGTGTATGCCCTTGCATCTTATGGATCTGAATGTATTACTAATTGCGACAGTATTCAAGATGTCATGAGAGGACTCTTGTTCATCCTTGCTGTTTCCCATGTTCAACCTTTTGATTATTAACTTTGCAGTTTAATTTTTGGGACAGGTTTTTGCAGTTGCCCAAAAGGAATGCGTTGATTCTTTCTTCTCACAGGTCCTTTTTTTTTATCATTCTCGCTGAAACGGCCTCATGTATGAGTCCGTTTATTATGTAGTTGGGTGTAGAAAAGGTTTAAACTTGAACTTCACCAGACTGCAGTTTTAGCATGTTCTGTAAATTATTATTCCTTGTAGAGTAGGTGAAGCAACGGTTTGGTGGTTTATTTTCTTCTTTTTTTCCTGCAGAATTCTTATATTCCCTATGAGACCATGCAGAAGCTTGGGATTTCTCAAGCCGTGCAGTTCTTACAGGTATTAGATCATGTTTGTTTAACATAGTTTTCCTAGTTTGTGAAGGTATAAGTACGGAATGGTACCTTAAATGAGTATCATGTTGCCTCTTTAATTTTCATCTCATTATGATTTGTGTTGTGTGACATGTATAGTCTAGATATCCAGATGGTAAACCTTTATCGGCAGTATTTATTCATTCCTCGATGATTGAGATGCTGGATTCTACAACCGAGGATGCTATTGAACAAAACAGCTGGTGAGGCTTATTGCCCGTACTCTTTTCCCCTCTGTCTATGGTGTCTGTGTACTTTCTTTGTGTTACTTTCTATATCACGTTGTTACTGAAACCTTGATACTCGATTCAGGATCGATTCCCTCTCTGTATTGCCTGCGTCATTCACATCACAGGATGCAAACAAGATGCTGCTTCTTTGTCCCTCCGTCCAATCAGCTCTTAAGGTGGGATTTTGATCAAAATTGATAACCAGTCAATGCTATTTTGAAATTGATTGCTGATTTATTTTTCCTTCCAGGCTGAGAAAGCACTTATCCTGGGCGAATCCTATGTCATAAGCAGTGGGTTCATAAAGGTAAACATATGACATGAAGCTTATTATTAGTAGTTTCCTTTGTCTTTTCCAATTGGCTTTCTATCTGGAGTACGCCCTAGCTTGACCTACTAATGTTCAGGGCATATATGATCAAATTGAGAAAGAGGCAGAGGCTTTTAGCATCCAAGCTTCTACTGCTAGTCTGATAGATCATCCAAGCAAATCTTCAGAGTCGGCAGAAAGCATACCTGCTAATACAGATAAAGGATCAAAGAAGAAGAAAGGCAAGTCCGTCAGCATGAAGACAACAGCCGTCGAAACTGTTCCAGATGATGAAGAGGACGCCCGTCCTAAATCTAAGAGAAACCAGAAGAAAGGCAGAGATTCATCGTCGTCACAGAAGTTGGATCCGAAAGCAGGAGGCAAGAAAGAGTTCGTTAAGGCGCAAGAAGGTATTAACTTTATCCCGCCAGACGAATGGGTGATGAAAAAGATCGTTGACTCTGTGCCTGAGTTTGATGATGAAGGTACATCTGAGAGTCTTTCTATATGCATTCAATACAAAATTCTGTAGCCATCGTCCATGTGACAGTAGCTATGTTGTTTCTGGCAGGTATGGAGAACCCAGATTCAGTTCTCAAGCATTTAGCTGATCTTATGAGACCAATGCTCATTAATTCATTAAAGGAGAGAAGAAAGAAAATCTTCACAGAAAATGCAGATAGAATGAAACGCTTGATGGATGATCTTCAGAAAAAGCTTGATGAGGTTAGACCCAACTGCTTCAGCTATAATTTATATATCATTCGACAATCAATGTATATCTGTGTTACTCACTTTAATGGCTTTCCTTTTGGCAGTCGTTTCTAAATATGCAGCTGTACGAAAAAGCGCTAGAGCTATTTGAAGATGACCAATCTACTTCAGTAAGTACTTTCAGTCCGTTTTGAAAGGCCGCACTTGCTAACCGAAGAATATAATGTATCAATTTATTTTCTTCTGGTCCTAGGTTGTTTTACATAGGCATCTGCTGAGAACAACAGCAGCTAAAATTGCTGATACACTACTTCATGACTTGGTAAGTCAAAAGTAAGTGAGCTTCCTAGCCCATTTCTCAAAGATTTAGCTAATTAAGATGTGATTATCAAAACAGGACATCCTCAACAAATTGAAGAATGGTATTGAGGTTGGAGATTCTAAAGCTCAAGATCCAGTTTTGCTTGATTCTTCCGAAAGAACGGCCCTTGTATGCGTACTTGATCAATAATTTATCTTAAATACTTTGTTTTTGCACTTTATGTTCTAAAGTAATGCTAGCTGATTCTTTTCCTGTGTGACAGGCTAAAAATCTCAACGGTTCACTCTCGAGAAAGGCCCTTGCATTAGCTGAGTCATTGGAAGGGAAGGTCAGATCTTTGTTAATGAACAAGTTTATATTGCAATCGCGAATATACTGCCCTTTATTTTAATAAAGTAGTAGATTTTTCTCTTTTTATTTACTCCTCCTGTCCTTTGGTTGACAATCTTGATACAGAGTTATTCTGTTATAATCCTGACGGGAGTCAGTGATTGAGATAGGGATATGGATGTTAAAATATAGCTACTGGTTCATATGGAATTTTTAATACTATTATTTAGGCTTGACAAGTACAAGAAGTTCCCATTTCACCTATTTTTATCTACCTATATTAATCACTCTGCTAAAGAAGGCGCTATGGTTTCACTCGATTCTCCTTATGAATACAAATTAAGCTCCATTGATTTTGGATTATTTGTGTCTCAGCGTGTGGACGCATTCATGACTACCTTCAGAGACCTGGCAGAGGAAAGGTATGTTAATTCTTATTTATGAAGATATCTATGACGCAAATCCATTTAGATTCCACTGGACTTCGACTGAATGTTAACTCAATATGTGCAGTGGACTGGGCTTGAAAAAGCTTGACAAAAAACTGGAAAAGAATCTCCTACACGCATACCGCAAGGTGTGTACAACACCCTATCGTTGTTTCAATATACTTTTTTTCTTCTCTTAACGATGTCTTTTTGTACTTAGGATTTGATATCTCAAGTTTCTGCCGAATCGGACCCTGTTGCACTTCTCGCCAAAGTTGTCTCTCTCCTTTATATTAAGGTACAATAAATCCATGGTTTGTGTAACTATACTCTCTGGCTCAATAGTCAGAATTCAAATAACGGTTAGAAAATTGTTGACAGACTCACAATAAAGCTTTACAAGCCCCAGGTAGAGCTATTGCTGCAGCCATTTCACACTTGAAGGTAAAAACATTCACTAGTTGACAATCTAATATTATCTTCTCTGTCGTTCAGCCTACTCGTATTTATGAAATGAACATCTAGTTTAAATGTAAGCAAGACATATTCTACAATACGTTTTGTTTTCTTCAACCTTGTAGGATAAACTCGATGAATCTGCGTACAAAACGTTGACGGATTACCAAACAGCAACTGTAACTCTCCTTGCTCTAATGTCAGCTTCAACCGGAGAGGTGTTCATCCTTCTCCTTGTGGACAAACATTTGCATATATTCATTCCTGATGCGGTAACTTAGATCTCTCTTTCTTAAACTTTCCATTTTCATGTGCAGGAAGACGACTGCTCCGCGGACAGAATCCTCACCAAACGAGAACTTCTCGAGAGTCAAATGCCTGTCCTTAAATCCCTTGTCCTGGGACACTCACAACCACAAGAGTCTTAGTCTCAGCGTGTTTAGATTTAACGAGTTCCTCAAATGTTTTACTGGAATACTACACCAAAACTTAGACATTAGGACTTGGAGGGCTCTGTTTCGCTCAGTCAGTTATGACTTAACTTGTGTTAAGAGATTTGGATTATACTTGAAAACACTTTCTTATTAAGATATTATACAACTATATCCGTCATTAAAAGGAACAGAAAAGGCAGTACAACACACACAAGCACACCATTTATCTCACATCACACTTTATTTATCTGCGACTTTCCATCTATTTCAACCGGAGATGTCAATAGACTTGACCTCAGGCTTCCTCTCAGACACCTTAGGCACCATGACCGACAAGACACCATTCTCCATACTTGCTTTCACTTCATCTGTCTTCGCGTTCTCCGGTAACTTGAACCTCCTCATGAACTTCCCACTTGACCTCTCCACGCGGTGCCACTTGTCACTCTTCTCCTCATTCTCGCTACTCCTCTCTCCACTTATCTGAAGTATGTTACCGTCTTCAACCTCCACCTTCACTTCTTCCTTCTTCAGCCCCGGCAAGTCCGCCTTGAACACATGCGCCTCAGGTGTCTCCCTCCAGTCCACTTTGGCGCTTGTGAACGCTGCCACGTCCTTGGAAGTTGCGTTTGCCATCCCTGAAGGCGTTAAGAATCCTTCGAACGGATCATATAGGTCAAGCGAGAATGGGTCGAACACGTTTGTTCTTCGGCCACCGAAAAAGCTTGGAATTAGAGACATCGTTTCACTCTTCTGAAAACTAAGATGCTTTTTTTCACACGATTGTTGTTTTGCTTTGCTCTTTTTTTTTTCTACTTTGATGATCCTGAAACTAAAACCCTTTGCGTATATATACGGGGAGAGAGATAAGAAATAAGAGATAAGTGAGAGAATGTTCCGCAAGTTTCTTTGAAAATCAGGACTCTTCTTTTCTCTTCTCACTGTCGGTTTACAGCGTCGTTACCTGATTACTCATGCGAGTTCAAGAAGTTTCGATGACTACGTGCAATTCATTGGTAGACTAATGGACACCATGACATTGTATGCTATAAACCTCTTCTCATGGGCTCCATTCTTGGGCCTTAAGTAAGCTATATGCCCAAGTAGTATTAGTTCAGGAGTTTTTCAAACAAAATCAAAAATGAACCTCAGCTTTGATTTTTTTTTTTTTGCTTTAAAATAAACTAGAACTTAACCCGCACCCCGTGCGGGTGTTTGATTTAATTGTACTATTTATATTTGAACATGTTTTCTTATTTTAAAATAAAATAACATACTAAATTAGTTTTCTATGAATTATCATTATTTTATTATATTTTGTTTTTTTTGTAAATTGAACTCTCTAATTTTTATATTTGACTAAATTAAATATGGTAATATTGTGTTGTTATCCGGAAAATATATTTTAATAAAAAATCAAAAACAGAAAACACATAAATAAATATTCATAAATTAAATTTTTAATTGTATATAATTGAAAAGAAAAAAAATGAAAAATTTATAATACGTAATTTTAAATTAAAAGAATATAATATAATAATATAATGATATATATTTATGAAGTAATTTTTTGCCTCTGAACCCACACGTTATATAATATATACTATATATTTCAGTTTGTGTTTTTCTTTTCGCCACAAAGAAATAAAAATCCTTGTAATTAATTATTTTAAATTAATTTTAAATACAATGGCAGAATCTTTAAATAAAAAGGAAATATAAAAAATATATTTATTTATTTTACTGTAAATGCAATGGTTAAATGTGCAAATAAAATGAAGTATAATCTTTTATCCATGTTTCCAAACAATTCTCCTTTATTCTGCTACCCCCACTTACACCACCACTTAACTCTAAACCCTAAGTCTTAGATTAATTAATCCAAAGGTTATAAGTGTGTTTTTCCTCTTAAAAACAAGGGTAAAAGTGATTAAGGTATTTTTGAAAAGTGGTACAAGGAAAGTAGTATTTTTGAAAAGTGGTACAAGGAAAATGGTATTTTTGACAATTTCCCATATATTAAACACATATTAACAGACATAAAATAAAATTTATAACAATAATTTTACTGAATAAAACAAAATACTAATTATAAAAGAAATACATCTGAAAAAGTAAAAATAAAAGAACTTTTAGTATAATAATAAATCAATTGTTAGTCTATTCACGAGTTTTCTTTAAATCCATTGCAATGATATCTCGTAATTCTTCTATCTACTGCTTCGAACCAGTCTTTGTTTCTAAAATTACTTCAACGTTTTCATTCATTGGAGGTTGTTGATCATTATCCTCCCTCCAATCAACATCAAAGCTATGATTATGTATGATTGATTTACGTACAAAGTTATATATCATCATAGTTATTGACACAAGTTTTTTTGTTGTTTCAATGTCATACCATACCATATTTTGCATTATCGTTCATTTTCTTTTCCACACTCCAAATATTTTTTCAATGACACATCAAAATGAGGAATGACTACGGTTAAATTTTTTCTTTATAATTACGAGGTTGAGCTTGATTTGAAACTGATTTTGATGGTACTGAATTTGCCTATAGGGTCCCAGATACTCACGCTATAAAGCATATCATGAATCAACAAGGTAATACTTACCTACCGGTGGATGTGAAAAATTAGGATCACTTTGCATAGGTAAAGCAAATACTTTTGCATCATGGGCATACCCAAACACACCAACATATATGTATGTGAATAACATATCCATGTCGAAAATTCCAAGAATATTCATGCTGCAAACGCTTTTTCTATTCCAATATCGTTATTGATATCGTCCTTATATGACGACAAGCACATGTGTCTCATTCATTGCACCAATAAATCCTTTTCAATACGGCCAATAATGCTTGTCGGATCGCAACTTATGATGAACTTGAATAAGATTCATATGATCTGGTTTAAACATATCTTTTGTCTGCTCCATGGCATCAAGAACCTCATGGAATTTTCTAGATATCGTTTCTTGCGAATGCCCAAACATTATCATGGTATTTTGTTAAGTAATATTATGATCACACATGTTCAAAAATATTACCACATTCTCTTTCAACATCAGAAGAAAGTGGCATTGATCTGGATGATTGTGAATCAATTCCTCAACAAATTGATGACCACGGTAAGGATGTGCACATAATGGTTGCTTAACAATATTCATTGTTATATAGTTATTTATTAATCGAGAATCATCTTCATCAGTATCATCCACCATTTGCCAAAGCAGTAGGACAATATGTATATAAAATAAAACAATATAATAAACAACTTGTAAATTAACACTCATAATAATTTTTGTTTAAATCCAAAATAAATAAAACCAACTAAATAATAAATAAATAATAAAATCAAGTGATTTCAACTCGTTCCAAAAAATGTTAACAAAATAAATCATATTTTAATGATTAACCATCATGTTTACGACCAATCATTTGCTCCAGATAAAGAAGTACAAATTTGTTTTTTGGAATTCCTAAAACCCATCCTCGAGCACTTTCATATGTAGACAGTCAATTATTTGCATTGCAATAAAACTAGGTTCCAAATATAATCTCTTCAATTTGATGCAGTTGTCGGGCAGCTATGGTTATGTAGAAGTTAATATATCTTTAAAATAATAGATTATCAATCAGATCATATACAAAATACTATGAACCAATGAGTTAATTAATTAATATTAATTTACAATTATTTATATGCGATATGTTCATACTTAACTACTAAAACAAACTATCTAATGTAAAAACTAATGCATAACTAAATTAATACGAGAGAAAATAAATTCATACTTAATTAATAAAACTTTAACTACTACAACAAAAAATCTAATATACAATTTTAAAACTAATTCATAATCAAATTAATATGAGATAAACATAAAAGAAGACCATATGAAAGCATAACATATTATTGATTTTCTTTTTCCATGAAACTTATGTTCATAATCAAATTTCGTTGTACATCAATAATTAAAAAAAGAGACCAGGTTACATACCTTTTTGTAGCCTTTTCTTATTCTTTTTCTCTCTGAATTTTTCTTTTGCTCTCTTACGTTTAGTAGAATTATATGTTTACAGTCAGAGATTTTAGTGTTTATCTTAGGTTTGGTTATTGTTTATCTTATTTTTTGAATAAAAAGTCAAATGAAATATTTCTTTTTTTTGGAAATCTAACAAAGCTGTAAATAATTAGCTTTCTAAACCACTTAGATATACATATAGTTTACAAATTGCCGTGAACATAAACTTTTTGATAAATCTTGATTTCTTTAGATTTAGTGCTGTGAATTTAAATGGTGATGTGTACAGCTCCTACAGCTGTTACCAACCACCCTCAATAAATCAATAGTTAGTCTACCCACAAGTTTTCCATAAATCCATTGCAATGGTATCTCGCAATTCTCCCATGTATTGCCTCGAACCAACCCCTTCTTCTAAAATTGCTTCATCTTCATCATTCATTCGAGATTATTGATCATTATCTTCCCTCCAATCAACATCAAATTCAGGATCATGTACGCTTGATTTACGTACAAAGTTATGTAGCGTCATAGTTGTTGTCAAAAGCTTTCTTATTGTTCCAATGTTGTAGCTTGCCATGTCTTGCATTATCCTCTATTTCCCTTTTCCACACTTCAAATGTTCTTTCAATGACACATCGAAGTGAGGAATGACAACATTTAAATTTTCTTTATGATTACTAGGTGGAGTTTAATTTTGAAACTGATTTTGATGGTACCGAGTTTGCCTATAGGATCCCAGATACCCACACTGTAAAGTATATCCTGAGTCGAAAAAGTAATACTTACCTACAGGTGGAAGTAGAAAATTAGGATCACATTTCATAGTTAAAGTAAGTACTTTTGCATAATGCACAAACCCATGCATATCAACATATATGTATGTGAATAAGATATACATATCGCAAATTGCAAGATTGTTTATGCTGCAAAAGCTTTTTCTATTCCAATATCGTTGTTGATCTCGTCTTGATACGACGATAAGAACATGTGTCCCATCCATGCACCAATAAATCCTTCCAAGTACGGCCAATAATGCTTCTCAAATTGTAACTTATGATGAACTTGGGTAAGATTCATATGATCTAGTTTAAACATATCTTTTGCCATCTACTCCATGGCATCAAGACCCTCATGGAAATTTTCTGGATATTGTCTCTTACGAATGCCAAACATTTCATGGCATTTCGTTGAGTAATATTATGACCACACATGGGTAAAAACATTGCTACACTCTCTATAATCGTCACATTATGAGACAATCTCATCTTTTATTTCTTTTCTATGATATCACATAGCTAAAAAAATACCTTATGACTCATTCTCAAAAGAAAGTGGCATTGATCATGTTGACAGTAAATCAACTCCTCAACAAATTGACAACCGCAGCGAGGATGTGCACACAATGGTTGCTTAACAATATTCATTGTTATATAGTTATTTATTAATTGAGAATCATCTTTATCAGTATCATCCACTATTTACCAAAACACTTGAACGATCTATATATAAAATAAAATAAAATAATAAAAAAAATTAAATAAAAACTTATGATAATTTTTATTTAAATCCAAAATAAACAAAACTAACTAAATAATAAATAAATAATAAAAATTAATTAATTTCAATTCCTTAAAAAAATATCTTAACAAAATAAATCATATTTTAATGATTAATCATCATGTTTACGACCAATCATTTGCTCCAGATAAAGAAGTGCAAACTTGTTTTTATGGAATTCCTAAAAACCATCTTTAAGCACTTATTATTTGTAGACAGTAAATTAGTTGCATCCTAATTAAACGAAGTTTCAAATTCAATCTTCTAAATTCAATCTCTTCAATTTGATGCAGTCTTGGGCAGTAATGGTTAGGTGAGAAGTTAATATATCTTTAAAATAGTAGATAATCATTCAAATCATATACATAAATATTATGAACCAATGGGTTAATTAATTAATATCAATTTACAATTATATACATGCCATATGTTCATACTTAATGTAAAAACTAGTGCATAGTTAAATTAATACGAGAGAAAAAAAAATAGTTCATAATTAACTAATAAAATTCTAACTACTACAACAAACAATCTAATATAAAAATTAAAAACTAATTCATAATCAAATTAATATGACACGAACATAAAAAAGTTCATATGAAAGCGTAATATATTATTGGTTTTCTTTTTTCATAATCAAATTTTATCGTACATCATTAAAAAAATGACTAAATACAATAACATAATAGAAGACTAGAGATGTGCTATGTACCTTTTTTTTGCCTCTTCTTATTTTGTTTTCTCTGTTTTTTTTTGGGAAATTTGCCAAAATAGAGCAAAAAAACACCTTCTTTGTCCCACTAGTATAAAATCAATTTTGTCCTTTTTTTACCTAAATTACCCATTCCATATTTCTAAACTTATTGATAAAAATAGTTTTATGAATCAAAAAAATTATTTTAAATATTAAACATTCATAAACTACCCATATGCACGTACTGATATTTTTTGTGTTTGTAAAACTTGTTAAATTGAAAATTAAAAATTATGTTCTACGAGAAAGTGGAAACTGATTTCTAGGTAAAACATGTTATTCTACGTCCGCAAGATTCAAAATCTACTTTTGAGTTGAATTCTAAATAAGATGAATGTGAAGTCTACACATTGTAAATCTATCTACAATATTTTCAGAATCCAAGTTCTACTTTTATATTTATTTCTAATCTATTAGAATACGAGATCTAGAGAGTACTCATACGTCTACACAGAGTAGAAACTGCTTACATACTAATGGTCTTCTATCTACGTTGTGTAGAACGTACTTTCTACGATAAGGATTAACACTATGTCCGAAAAATAAGGAAATATAGTTACCAAATATTTTTGAAATCTTTTTAAAATATCTAGTTTCCTAAAACGTGTTATAGGAGATTTTCCTTGCCCAAAACTCAAAAATTAATCGTTTTCTCTTGTTCTTGTCAAACCATGAATTCTCCATTGTCGTTCTTGTGATTTTCATAATTCTTCTTCTAATACGATGCATATCTATACTTTATGTGGTGTTTGGGAATTTGGTGCAACTACTGGATGGGTATTTTCGGCTGATGAGAAAGGTGGTAGGTTACTGTTATTGAAATCGAGTTTTACCTTAGAGGATTTAAAGGTAATGGTTATGGAGGATTTTGATATCAAAGAAGCTACCTTAGCCGATTTGGAGTTGAGTTATCTACCTACTGAGTTGATCAATACAGCAACATGTCCACCTGTTATCATTGCAAACGATAGACAACTTAGTAATTTTGGTGGTTTTGCGAAAAAGAATAGGTCAACTCGATTGTGTGTAACATATAAAGCAAAGGTTGATGAAGCCGATTTCGATCTTAACAAGCCGCCAACATATTCAAGTGCTGATGAAGCTGAGGGAAATATTGGTTTTAATGGTGGCGATCCAGGGAATGTTTTTGCTGATATGCAAAGAGAGAAGAAGAAGAAGAAAGAGAAGATGAAACAAGTCGAAGTTGATGTTATAGATTATGATGTTGAAACCATGTCATCTGAAAAAGATAACAGAACCGATGTGTCAAAATTTTCTTTGCTCGAAGTTGTTAAGAAGGGCCAAATTTTCCAGACAAAAACTTTGCTAAAGGCAACCTTCGAGATATGTGCAATGAAGAATAACTTTGACTATCAAGTTATCAAATCAGATAGGCAACTTTGGTCTATTAGATGCGCAGATAACTCATGCAATTGGGGTGTTAGAGCTCATGGTTTGAAGGAATCTACATATTTCATTATAAAGAAGTATGTTGGTGAACATACTTGCGCAGCTTCAAGCAAAAGTAACTCGGGTAAGACTGCTTCCGCTAAAACTATAGCCAGTCTCATTATGCATAGATATGAAGGTGTCAAGGAAGGGCCAAAACCTAATGATATCATACAGATTATGCGTACTGATCATGGATGTGAGATCTCATATTCCTTAGCATATGATTCGCGTGAATATGCGATCAATGTTGTTAGAGGTATTCCGGAGCAAAGTTATGGAAAAATACCAAAATACTTGCACATGTTGGGAGAGGCTAATCCGGGTACACATTCAGCGTATGATATTGATAAGAGTGGCAGATTTCGATATTTGTTTATTGCATTTGGGCAATCGCTTAGAGGATTTAACAAAGTCATCAGGCGGGTTATTGTGGTTGATGGGACTTTTTTGAAGAGTAAATACAAAGGAGTTCTACTGGTTGCAACTGCTTTAGATGGAAACTCTAATTTATATCCTATCGCGTTTGGAGTAGTCGATTCAGAGAATGATAGTTCTTGGGAGTGGTTTATGAGACAACTTAAGGTTGGCATTGCTGATGATCAACATTTGGCTTTTATTTCGGACAGGCATGTGTCCATTGGTAAAGCGATTAAGAATGTGTATCCAACTGCTAAACATGGTATTTGTATTCATCATTTGTTGAATAATGTGGTAACATATTTCAAGGGGAAAGGACTTGTTGGTTTGGTTTCAAAGGCGTCGAAGGCTTATAGAGTTGCTGATTTTGAAAATCTGTTTGCTACTGTTTGTAATATCAGTCCAGCGATTGGAAATTATCTTAGGGAGGCAGATGTCCATAAATGGGCAAGATGTCAGTTTCCTGGATACAGATACGACGTAAGGACAACCAACCCTGCTGAATCTATCAACTCTGCGTTGCGTTCACCGAGAGAGTATCCGGTGATTCCTTTGTTGGATAGTATCCAGGAAATGTTGACACGGTGGTTTTTTAAGCGTAGGAAGCTGATTGCAAAGCATACACATCCTCTGACCAAACGTGTGGAGAAAAAGATTGCTAAGAGAATCGCAAAGGGCACAACATTTACAGTTTACTCTGTTAGTGACAGTCAGTTGCTTGTTAGAGGTGATAAAATTGACTGCGTAGTTGATTTGGATAGTCGGACTTGTTCATGTGGAAAGTACGATCTTTTGAAGATCCCTTGTAAACACGCCATTAAAGCCGGTTTTCATGTTGGTAGAGAACCACACACGTTAACTGACTTGATGTACACGACTGAAGCTTGGAGAGAAGCTTATCATGAAACCATAAATCCTATTGATGTTCCTGAGGATGCTTGGTCCTTACCGGAAGATGTTAAGAAAGTTACTATGCTGCCACCGGAGACAAGAAAGTCAGTTGGAAGAAAAAGAAAACGCAGATATGAAACCGTTGAAGACAAAATTCGATCATCACAAACAGCACAAAACAAACAGCCTCGCAAGTGTAGTAGATGTGGTGTAAGTGGCCATAACAGGGCAACTTGTGAAGTAGCTATATAGTACACGAAAACAAGTGGTAAGGGTTAGTTAATATTCAGTCGATTATATTTAACCTTGTTCGTACTTGGCAATAGTGTTTCATACTTGTACCATGTTTCTTGTACAGGTTTCAAGGAGTGAAAGTTTTCGTTTGCAAGTGGTGCTAATGGGCAGCTTATTTCTAAGAGCAAGGACTGCATTGTTTCCAAGTTTTATGCTTTTATGTTTCAAAACGTTTCATTGTTATGTTTCATTGTTATACATTGGATCTAATTACATTAAGGGTTTTTTTTCTGGTTACATTGAATGTCTGCAACATCATGGGTTTCCTCTGTTGAAACAACCAAAATAGAGATCATCATGGCCTTATTCTCTAATTCTCTAATGTCTGGTCACAAAGCCAAAATATAGATCATCTATCTAATGTATAATTTCGGGTCAGCATAAACATTAAGACAAAGTGCAAACATAAACCAAAAACTCATATTATTCATAGTCATAGCAAAACACATAATGGTTTCACGAAATTGATGCAAGTTTAGTAGATGGATCGAACTCTTTCATTCTTGGCTACATAGTCTGCCAAAAAGCCATATAATGCTTCCTAAACAACCAATATCCATGGAAATTTTCTGCTTCCTAACTTCTTCCTCCACCGTTTTCTTCAAACTCTTTTTAAGCTCTTCAATCTCCTTTGCAATGCTCCCTTGCTCAGCATCTAACTTTTGAATCTCATCAAGCAACGCTTCATCGACCCACTTAAATAAATGGTTTTCCTTTGTTCGCTACATCAAAAACCCATAAACAAATAAGAAAATCGATGTCTAAGGGAAAAGACAACAAATTATCTGACCAATAATTGAAACACAAGTCGAATCCAAGTCAAAATAAGATAACCTGTGCCCCAATTTCGCATCTATAAAATCTTCTGTAAGGATTCTCATCCGTTTTTGAATAGAATATCACAACCCTTCTTCCACACCAGCATGTTGAAGGAACTCCTTCTGAGAATCGTCTTCGTGTCGTCATGCGTGAAAGAAGGGGTTTGAGCAAATACGGTTTTAAAAAATGGTTGATTTCGGGTTTTTTGATCTTATATATGTCGGGTATTAGGTTTTAATCGTATCTCGAATGGATCGGGTTTATGTCTTATATGGAACCTAATCTCGGGTTTTATTATATTAGGTATGGTTAGGGTATGGTTAGGGTATAGTTAGGGGTTCTCTCAATCAGATAGAAGTATTCACGGGTTCTCTTCAATCAGATAGTCATGCTTGTTGTTTACTTGTTTAGGGTATTATTTACTTGTTTAGGGTATTATTTACTTGTTTAGGGTATTCGTATGTCATGCTTGTTGTTAGTAGACATCATTTACGTTTTTGTATGTCAAGCTTGTAGACATCATTCTCGCAATCCATGTAAAAACCATGAACAAAATCAAAAATGAAATGTTAATAATAGATAATTTTCAATCAAGTAAATACATCAGCACTCCTAGAAACCAAAGGTAAAACAATCAAGTTAATATTCACCCTATTCTAACTCAACACACTCGGAAGACACATACTTAGGAGGCTCATACTTTGACATCCTCTCTATCAACTCTGGATCAGTAGCTGCTTCCCACAAATCCCACATTATCTTGATTCGAGCTCCCAAGATGTTATCATCATCCACCAGTGATAAATCCAATCCAAGCAAGTGGCATTCAATGTGTTTTAGCATGTACACACCACAATTACAACCTTTCTTGTTAAGAGCACGCATAGGAACATAAGAAACACCATAGGGAGTGGTATTGAGATCCTTCTGAATACTCTCATCCTGAACGGCCTTCACTATCCGAGGAACTAAGAATGTGAATGCTTCAACTTCCTTGTGCCTTTGTTTACCCGCGCAATCGAACACTTCGATATGCCTATTCACGAAACTGATACATAATGCAATCCAATGGTTGCGATTTACCCAGACAGGAACATATATCCGATCCACATCAACATTCCACAACTGTCGTGTTCTACCATGAGAAGGCAACTCACCTTTGCCATACTCTAGCAGCAAGTTATCCATTTTGTATTTCCTCTTACCCTTCGAGAAAATCTTGTACTCCCTGCTAATGAGATCGCTGAAGACACATGTCATGAAAGCTACACGGTCCGGTTTCCATCGTCGCAGTGTTGTTCTTTCCCAGAATACAAACATTACAGCATCAATCTCCTATAAAATAAGAAGGTTGTTATTAGTAAACATGATATGAACATGACAGCATTGATTAAGGAACTAGTTCAATACTTACGTGATTATAAATCCACTTGCTTGCACTCATAATACGACCACTCATCTCTGTGTTTAAAAGAGAAGGACCAATCTGTATGTCTCTGTAATGAAAATACAATGTTCAAAATAAGATTATAAACAACATCATATGATAAAAATTTGGAAAGGATTAACTTACGTTCTCAAATCTTGCCACTCTTGCATTTTTTTGAAATCTTCTGGAGCAACAAACACCAAACGTCTATCAGCCTCTTCTTCGCCGGCTTGGTCTATTTTCTTGTCATCTAATTGCGGCATTGACAACTTCAATGAAGTTCCTGGAGATAACCATTCCAATGGATCTTTCGCCTTATCTTGGGAAGGATCAAAACCTTTCACAAATGTATCTTGTGAAAGGTCCTTCAAGCATTTTTCCAAGTACTCTTGTGTACCCAACTCAAGATTACTTTCGGATGATTGAGTCAAGTTTACTCGAGGTAAATTAAGAAACAAATCATCAGTGTTTAAAGATCCTTCATCATGGATCTTTCTCTTGACTCTTCCTCCAATACTATCCGAACCATTCACCTCAACTGCCACATTACCCGAGCCATTCACCTCCTCTGAAACATCTTCTTCTGCCTCTACATCTTCTGCCTCTGCCTCTACATGATCTTCATCTGCTTCCTCTATCTCCATTTTTTCAGGTTCTAAGCTTTCCCAAATTGTATTGCTCCAATCAAATTTTCTCCTTATCTTGTCCATAATAAGTTCTACTCTCTCATCTTCCATCTCACCCTTCCTTTGGTACGCAATACTCATAAATACATCAGCATTACCGGTCACCGAGATGAATGGAAAAAGCTCACCCTGCAAATCATTTCGAACATTATAAACTATACAAAATACATACATTAACCAGGAAATAAAAAAACATATATCCATACCTTATCTGGAAATGAGTTTTCAAGCCCAATGATGTCTTCATATGACACTTTTGCTGATCCTTTCCAATTGCCACATCTTGGACCACTGAAACAGTCACTGAGTCTCTTCCCGCATATTTCTCCAATATCAGGAATGGCTTCCATAACCCAAATCTGGAGAGCATATGAGAATCCTTCGAAAATATAGCTCTCCTTGTTAGCCAATTTCTTCCTACTCTTGTCAATAGAACTTATCAGAAAGTCGTACGAGATAAGGCCCCAATGGAACTGCCTAAACTTCTCAAGATCCATTGCCAACTTGATGTACATATGAGGGATGTTCACCTTCTCGTCTCTCCCCATAACCACACCCATCACAACGCACAAATAGATCAACCTCAACCTATCAAGACGACTCCATTTGTGAACATTTTTCAAATGGTCCTTCTTTATACACTTCAAAGAGATCTTCCCCCCCTCCTTTAGTAGCTTACTCCAAAAACCAAGGTCAGCTTTCCATTTGACCATTTCACTGCTACTTTCCTTCACAACTTTCAGGCCAGTCACCGCATGGTACTCTTGCATCGAAAACCGCAGCGGATTCTTTGCAAACACAAACCACTTCTCATGCTTCTTCGAGGTGATCAACTCCTTACATAAAAAGCTATGCACCAACTTTCCCGAAAACTTGAGGCCATTTTCTTCAATAGCCATGATATGTGTGAATATAGGATCCCTCTTCACTTCTGCATATTCTTCAGACATAGATTTTCTCAGAATTCTGAGGAGTGACATGCGGCAGCTGTTGTTGATCTTCTTGATCTGAGGTTCAAGACCTTCTCCGAATAAACGCTTTGGCAGCTCTAATGCCATATCTACAAAAGACAATAATAACACGATTGTTAGCAACAAAAGATATAACACAAACGCAATATTAACATGGCTAATCTTAAGAACATAACCAATATTCCATCACTGATCAAAACGAAATTAAGCAACAATTGATTGACATACAAAACCTTAATTCTGAAAACCCAAAATCGAAAACAACACATATAACAAACCCGATTGAAGAAAACCTTAATCAGTGTTGAAGAACACAAACCCGATTAAAGAACACAAAACCCGATTGAACTAAGAAGAAGGGAAAGGGGTATCAACAAATAACATCGGTGGAGCTAGCGAAGAACAAAAAGAAAAAAAAAACAAAGGAGAAATACGAAGAAGAAGAAGAACACAAACCCGAACACAAACCCGATTGAAGAAAACCCTAATCAATTTGAGTAACATGCAAATAAGAAAGGAAAAGGGTATCAACACATATCAATACGAGGAGTTAGCGAAGAACAAAAACAAAGGAGAAATAAGAAGGTGAAGTGTCGCTTACCTTCGTTTGATTTTACCAACGAGAGATGCCGGAGCTAGAGAGAGAGAAGCGTCGTCGGAGTTAGAGAGTGAGAAGAGATGTCGGAATCAAAGGAGAGTGGAGAAGGTCGTGGTCGTCGAGAGAGAGAGAGAGAGATGTCGATGTCGGGATTTTAGAATTAGGGTTTGTTAAGTTGATTTGGGGATTTTTTTTTCCAAATGTAACTATATTTTTTTTTAATTATATTTATTTCTGTCAATTTCGAGTAATGTTTTTAGTTTATATTTAAAATGTGTTAACAATTAATGAGGGGTTAGTTTTGGGATTTAAAAATATATTATACTAAGGGGACAAAATCAGATTGATTTTATACTAGTGGGACAAAGAAAGTGTTTTTTGCTCTATTTTGGCAAATTTCCCTTTTTTTTTTTGCTTTCTTACGTTTAGTCGGTAAAATAGTATGTATGTTTACTATTAGGGTTTTTAGTGTTTATCTTAGATTTGATTAGTGTTTATCTTATTTTTTGAATAAAAAGTTGAATAAAATATTGTTCTTTTGAAAAGCTCACAAAACTGTGCTGTAGATAATTAGTTTTCTAAAGCACTTACATATACGTATATTTTACAAATTATAATGAACATAGACTTTTTTGATAAATCTTGATTGTTTTAGATTTAGTACTGTGAATTTAAATGGTGTTGTGTACAGCTCCTACAGTTGCAATCAATCACCCTCTAGAATTCTAAAAAAAATCAAGTTCAATGATAATGCATGCAAAATATTCCATAATATTTTCTGGTTTGAGATTTCTTTTCAGTTAACATTAAAAAAATCAAATCTTAATCCCATAATTCTTGTAGACAAGAGTAGGCTTAAAGCTCTAAATGCAGTCTTTATAACGTAAATGAGTTATTTCGTCAAAAAATTAAAATAAATCTCAAAATAAAGACTCAATTATTCCGTCAAAAAAAGAAAAGAGAAAATCGCATAAAATTTTTGAAAGTAGTACTCACTGATACTTTAAACCTTGAAGTTTTTTCACTAATACTTTAAATGTTCAAAGTGACATTTATATCATAAGAACATCCAACTTGACTTACTTGTTCATTAAGTAAGAAAATGACATGTTGAACATGTAAAAACGATGACGTGTCAGATTTTTTTTTCAAAAATAATTATTTGATTAAGAAAATAAATAAAAATTAAAAATTAAAAATTAAAAAATAAATAAATCGGAAAACTAAAAAATCAGAAAACTAAAAAAAATCAAAACATTTCAGAAATTAAATAAAACTTAAAAAATAAAATAAGATAACTACAAATACAGATAATTAAATATAAATTTCAGAAAATTTATAACAAATTAAATAAAATTAGGGAAAATCTCTCCAATAGACTTTCTGAAGTTTTGATCACAAAAATATATCTTAAGAAAGAAAATGATCAAAATAGACCTTTTTATTTTGAAAATTTTAATATTTTTTTTAAAACATCATCTCCAAAACCCCACCCCATAACTCTAAATCCTAAGTCTAGATTAGTTAACCCAAGGGATATAAATGTATATTTACACCCTTTAATAACGTTTATTTTGTTTATTTTTCTCCTTGAGTGTTATTTTAGAAATAAAAAAAATTAGGTCTATTTTGCTCATTATCTCATAAAATTAAAATTAAAATTCAAAATAGTTAAAAAAAAATTACAAGATTATGTTTTTTCAAAAAAATTGTTTGAAACCATCATCATCAATAACAATATGTTTGAAATTTTTATTGTCATCAGTTTTTTAAAAAATGCAATCTTGTAATTTTATCGTGCAGATTCCATACTGTACTTTTTAGGTCTATTTGGTCATTATCTCATAAAAATTGATATATATATATATATATATATATATATATATAAATTTAATACAAAATCTGAGCCAACAAGCCCAACTTTTTCAGCTGTTCCAGATAACATGTTAAATGAATTAAATTTTTTAGAAAAAGAATTTTCAATTGACAAAGAGATTTTCATTCTGAATGTTATTTGTAAGAAAGTCCCATGTTTAAACCTTTCCAAATTTCAAATTCATGTGTTAAAACTTACCAAGACACAAACCTAGAATTCATCCGTGCTCTCCAAAATTAATTAAGTAAAATTGAAGTAGGAGGTAGTAGCATGCCACATAATTTTGATATCCCCGATACTCCAACTTCCAAAATCTAAATAAATACCCTAGCAAACGATTCAGACATTAGTGAATGATTTGATCAAAATTATATCCCAAAAATAAATCGTCTTGATTGGCAAAACCATCAAGATCGCCAATTAATTTCAGCCCCTGATATAGGACAAATCCAACCGATAGAGCAATCTAGGTTTAACTTATCATCAGTCTATGACTGGAATATTGATGGTATATCTGAATATAATATTTTAAGTTTCCTTCGAAAAATGACAATGGCAGCAAACGCCTATAGAACCCAAATAGGAAATGAGGATAAAACCGTAGTTGAACTCCTCATAGCTGGTTTTTCGGGACAACTTAAAGGATGGTGGGATAATTACCTAACCAATCAGCAACGAACAGAAATCCTCGATTCAATTAAAATGGATGAAGATAATGTGCCAATCCTAGATAATCTCGGAAATCCTCAACAAGATGATGTTGCTACATTAGTCATAACCATAACCTTGCATTTTATAGGAGATCCTTCGGTCCTTAGAGATAAAAATGCTGAACTTCTTTCAAATCTTAAATACAAAAAATTAAGTGATTTCCAATGGTACAAAAATACATTTCTTACTAGAGTCCTACTCCGTCAAGATTCTAACCAACCTTTTTGGAAAGAAAAATTCCTTGATGGCCTTCCTACTCTTTTAGGAGACAAAGTTAGAAACAAAATAAGAGATCCTATGGAAACCCAAATAATAGATAATGATGATTTCACTTATAGAGAGTTGATCAGTATTGTTCAACAAGAAGGTCTTAGGATATGCCAAGACCTGAAACTCCAGAAACATCTTAAGTGGGAACTCAAAAGAACAAAAGTAGAGTTAGGATCTTTTTGTAAACAATTTGAAATAGACCCCAATCATGGTAGTAGATCTTGTGTAGGAGATTGCAACCAAAATTATTATTATAAAAATAAGCCTATAAAACATTCTAGAAACTATAAGAGTTTTCGAAGTTGTGAAAATTCATGGAAAAAAAACCCCAAAACATATTTCCTTTAAAGGAATCCCCAGCCAAAAAAACTTTCTATAAAAACCTTACATGCTTCAAATGCAATAAGAAAGGTCACACTTCAAAGTTTTGTCGTTTTAATCGCAAAATCCAGAAACTAAACCTCAGAGAAGAATCTCAAGCAAACTATATAATCTTTTACTAAATGATTCTTCCTCATCAGAGGAATCCGACTCATCCATAGCTTCTGAAAAAGCCCTTCAGATTGATGAACTAAATAGTTCATCATCTAGTTCAGAGTCAAATGAAAAGAATATCTATGTCCTCACTAAAGATCAAGAATTACAACTTGAAATATGAAATTCTATTTCTGATCCAAGCTTAAAACATAAATTTCTTGAAAAAATCATTTCCTCTTTAAATGAAAAAGATACTAATAACATAGATAGTTCCTCAAAATCTCATGGTTCAACTTCCTCCAAATCCTCTTATGATCTCACTACCATTCTCAACAAAAGAAAGAAAGACACCTCGAAAACAACAATACAAGATCTTAGAATTGAAATAAAAGAAGTAAAAAATAATTCAAAAATTCTCAAAGAAAAACAAAAACAAGATTCTGAATATTTTCACTCAATTATATCTTCTATCAAAGATCATCATGATTCTAGTTCGGAAGAACAAGAAAATGATTGCTTAAACAATGAAGATGAAAATCTCAAAGAACAAATTCAATCTCTAGATATGGCCCCAAATGATTTCCTTTTTGTTCTAAGAGAAATAACTTCTCGAAAATATAAAATTAAGATTACCATTGTTTTTTCTGAAAATTATAAAATTGATACAATTGCTTTGTTCGACACTGGTGCAGACCTTAACTGCATCAAGTCTGGGCTTATTCCAAAATGTTTTCATCTAGAAACTAAGGAAAAGTTATATGCTGTAAATAACTTTAAACTTCGTATAACGTCTAAAACAGAAGCTTCAATATTAAAAGAAAACATCCTTATTAAAACTGCATTTGTTCTCACGGATGATATTTATCAAAATGTTATTTTAGGAACACCGTTTATTAATTTGATCACACCATATAAAGTTATATATGATGAAATTTCCTTCAAAAACCAAAATATAAGATTATCTTTTAAATTTATTGAAACATCAAAAAGCAAAGTCTAAACTTTATAAAAGCTTGTTCAATACAAGAAAACTTTATAAACTCTTTAATCTATAGTAAAACCTTCCACTTAGAACAGTTAAAATAAGATGTTTTAAAAGACCTTAGAAACCTTAAATTCAAAGTTATAAAAGAGAAAATTTAAACATAAATAAATTATTTGAGAAAGAAATTTGTTCAGATTTACCACCTGCTTTTTGGAATAGAAAACAACATATTTTTGATTTACCTTATGATGAAAATTTTCTTGAAAAGAGATTCCCACAAAAGCTCGTCCAATTCAAATGAACTCAGAATTAGAAAAAACATTGTAGAAAATAAATTTCGGATCTTCTAGAAAAAGGATTGATTTCGAAATCAAGATCTTCTTGGTTTTGTGCTGTTTTTTATGTAAATAAAAATTCTGAAATTGAAAGAGGAACCCCAAGATTCGTAATTAGTTACAAACCTTTAAACACTACCTTAAAATGGATTAGATATCCAATACCAAATAAAAAAGATTTACTTCAAATACTTTACTCTGCTCACAGATTTTTAAATTTTGATATAAAATCAGGATTTTGGCAAATTCAGATATCTGAGAATGATCATTATAAAACAACATTTACAGTCCCTTTTGGTCAGTATCAATGGAATTTAATGCCATTTGGTTTAAAATGCACCTTCTGAATTTCAAAGAATCATGAATGATATTTTCTCTCATTATTCAAAATTTTGCATTGTTTACATTGATGATATACTAATATTTTCACATTCTATTGATGAACATTTCAAAAATCTCAAAACATTTTATTACGTAGCGAGAAAAAATGGTCTTGCTGTTTCCAAAACAAAAATGTCCCTAATTCAAACTAAGATCAGATTTTTAAGTCACTACATATCACAAGGTATGATAACCCCTATTGAAAGATCTTTAGAATTTGCAATAAAAGAAGTAAAAAATGATTTAAATTTCAGAAGTAAATATGTCAGATGAAACAATATATAATTAAACATATATATAAAATTAATTAAACATATATACAAAATTGTTTTTTCTGAAAATTTTAGAATTTGAGAATTGTAATATATATATAACCTTTTTCTTGGCTCAAAAATCTCTCCTATGGTAATTATAGATGAAATTTTTCTTTAGTTTCTAGATGAAAATTTTGGAACAAGCCCAAACTTGATGCAGTTAAGGTTTGCACCAGTGTCGAACAAAGCAATTGTATCAATTTTGTAATTTTCAGAAAAAATAATGGTAATTACAAGATGGTCGCGAAAGTATTGCTTTCAGAAGTATAATCTTCAAACCAGTTAAAAAATAAAATTTGTACTTTATGGTTTTGTAGGTATTTGTAAAATTCATTCTGAATGTTATTTCTTTCTTTTAAAAAGTTTTTGAAGAACCAAAGCCTTTTTGACTATTATTTTTAGAGTAAACATCATCTCTTAAAAGCTCTTTGTCAATTGAATTTTTTTTTTCTAAAACATTTAATTCACTTAACATGTTATCTGTAATAGCTGAAAAATTTGGACTTGGTGGCTCAGATTTTGTATTAAATTCATTTTACAAAAGATCATTTTCCGCAGAGTAAACCGGTTTTGGTATTTGTGATCGAAAGTTAACATTTCTTAAAACAGAATTTGGAATATCTGAGGTTGAAAACCGAAGACGGAATTTCATAATTTTTTCTTCTCTAGCAAAATCATGACCTAATTGTGAGACTCTTCTTAAATCAATAGTTTCTGGATTAGAAGAAGATTCACATAAATATTCATCAAACCTATCTTGGTTATTTCTGATAAACGACAGTTTTACTTTTCCATCGCGAAATTGCTCAATATGTTTTAAACGTGTATTTGGTTATATAGATTCTTGAGGTTCAAGGAGTTTTGGTTGGACAGCTTCTTCGAGGACCCATTCATCTGGAAGATTTATATCTTTCCACTGGATGGATCTTGGAATAACGGAGTTGGATCTTGAAAGATCTGTTTGAAGCAACAAGGTCTCCCCTTTTTTGCTGGAAAGTTTTACTTTTGAAGAAAAAGCACTCGTCGTAGCTTTGTAATGAACTCTAAAAATCAGAGCAATTGGAATTGATCCTTCAATCATTTCATAGTTGTGTGTTTTAACTTGTAACACCAAAGATTTTAATATATTCTTGTCATTTAGAAAAACAGTAAATTTTGGATAGCAATCAAATGAAATTGGTCCAATACATAAACAAGATTCAACCGAGCTCAACAAAGAATATTCAAATACTTTAAATCGTGTGTCTCGTAAAATAGCTAATATTAAAGTATTTAACCCTTCTTTTGAAAGAGGTTTTATACCGACTTGAACCAAACCAATATGAATATATTTTTTTAAAAAACTATGTGCCTTTGTAAAGCACTTTCAAAAAATAAATGAATCGTCTCCAAAGGTTTTGTAAGTTGAATATCACGTTCCTAGGGTTTTTATAGAAATATATGTTCTTAGACAATTCGTTTTCGAGATTTGGTAAATTTGATCTTTATGAACTCTTGGGATTTCCCAATTAGCAATTGATCCTTGGAAATCATCTATAGTTGTTTCTTGACTAGTTACTATCTTCTTTGAATCTTTTATAGCTTTCTTCTCTGATCTGGAAGAAGTGGAGGCGGATTGGGATTTGTATGATGAAGATCTAAAATATGATTCCATTTCTGATAATAAAAGTTAAAATCTATGACTCCTTACAATCCTGTCTAGAGAGAGGTTTTGTTTTCCCAACACCTACGGGACTTAGGACCTTGCTTAGACCGGCTAAAACACTCAGGAGGACTAAGATTTTATCCTATAAGAACCAAAGACCGAAAAATCAGTAGATCACCAAACACCCAAATTCCTTGCTGGCCATCCTACTCTTTTAGGAGACAAAGTTAGAAACAAAATTAGAGATTCCATGGGAACCTAAATAATAGATTATGATGATTTTACTTATGGAGAGTTTATCAGTATTGTTCAACAAGAAGGTCTTAGGATATGCCAAGACATGAAACTCCAGAAACATCTTAAGTGGGAGCTCAAAAGAACGAAAGTAGAGTTAGGATATTTTTGTAAACAATTTGAATTAGACCCCAATCATGGTAGTAGATCTTGTGTATGAGATTGCAACAAAAACTACTATTCTAAGAATAAGCCTATAAAACATTCTAGAAACTGTAAGAGTTTTAGAAGTCGTGAAAATTCATGGAAAAAACCCCAAAACAAATTTCCTTCAAAGAAATCCCCAGCCAAAAAGACTTTCTATAAGACCTTACATGCTTCAAATGCAATAAGAAAGGTCACACTTTAAATTTTTGTCGTTTTAATTGCAAAATCCAGGAACTAAACCTCGGAGAAGAAATTTCAAGTAAACTATATAATCTTATACTAAATGATTCTTCCTCATCAGAGGACTCCGAATCATCCATAGCTTCTGAAAAAGCCCTTCAGGTTGATGAACTAAATAGGTCATCATCTAGTTCAAAGTCAAATGAAAAGAATATCTATGTCCTCACTAAAGATCAAGAATTACAACTTGAAATATGAAATTCTATTTCTGATCCAAGCTTAAAACATAAATTTCTTGAAAAAACTATTTCCTCTTTAAATGAAAAAGATACTAATAACATAGATAGTTCCTCAAAATCTCATGGTTCAACTTCCTCCAAATCCTCTTATGATCTCACTACCATTCTCAACAAAAGAAAGAAAGACACCTCGAAAACAACAATACAAGATCTTAGAATTGAAATAAAAGAAGTAAAAATGATTTAAAAAAACCTCAAAAAAAAACAAAAACAATATTCTGAATATTTTCACTCAATTATATCTTCTATCAAAGATCATCATGATTCTAGTTCGGAAGAACAAGAAAATGATTGCTTAAACAATGAAGATGAAAATCTCAAAAAAACAAATTCAGTCTCTAGATTGGCCCAAATGATTTTCTTGTAGTTTTAAGAGAAATAACTTCTCAACAATATAAAAGAGTAGGAAGGCCAGAAAGGAATTTTTCTTTCCAAAAAGGTTGGTTAGAATCTTGATGGACTGACTCTAGTAAGAAATGTATTTTTTGTACCATTGGAAATCACTTAGTTTTTTGCATTTAAGATTTGAAAGAAGTTCAGCATTTTATCTCTAAGGACTGAAGGATCTCCTATAAAATTCAAGGTTATGGCTATGACTAATATAGCAACAACATCTTGTTGAGGATTTCCGAGATAGTTATAAAAAAGAATGCTAAAAAGGAAGAAATACACTCCAAAATCTCTCCAATCTCTAGAAGCTATCATGAACCACATGTTAGAATTGTAGTTACCATTGTTATATGTTTAATTACTTTTACATATAAATGTTTATATCTCTCCAATCTCCATAAGCTATCCCAATAATTATATCTCTCCAATCTCAAAGTTTCGAGATAAAATTATTGATAAAACCCAATTACAAAGGTTCCTTGGAAGTCTCAATTACGTTTTAGATTTCTGTCCTAATATTAATAGAATAGCTAAACCATTGCATAATCGTCTGAAAAAATCCAGTTTCTTGGACAAAAGTACATACAGAAATAGTTCAAAGGATTAAAAAACAGGCCTTAGAAATCCCATGTCTGCACATAGCAGATCCGGATTTAGAAAAAATTGTAGAAATAGACGGTTTGAGGTAGGATATGGGGTATTTTTAAACAAAAGAATTTAGATGGCCGTGAAAGTAGTGTGCAATTTACGTCATCACACTGGAACAATAACCAAAAGAACTATTGTATTATCAAAAAAGAAATCTTGGGTATAGTTTTGTGTATTCAAAAATTTCAAAGCGATCTTTTTTTTTTGTCAAACTATTTCTTTTATTCAATCAACTTAAACTCAGAGTTTTCAACATTCATACATTCAAGGCCAGCTTTTGCCATAGAAACAACCTGAACATTATTAATACAAGGAATAAAACTAAAAGATAGAGAATTGAAGAGAGTAGCAAGGGTTCTAATGTCATGGAGAACACCTGCGATCTCGTTCAAAACAGACCCTAAGCGCAGGGTAGATATGAAGACTTGGAAGTTAGAGAATATATGAAAAATGAGGAAGATTATTTCCTCAGCCTTGAGGAGATCTGAGCAATGCTTCAAAGCTTCAAACATGAGTGCAGAACCCACCAACGTTCGAGAAAACTCCTTTGCATCTTGGAAGCTCCAGAAAATTTTACAAAGGAGAGACATTAAGATCTTAAAGGCCATCATGGCCAGAAGGACAGCAATGAAGATTTCTGAGAAGGAAACGAGTGAAAGCATGGTTTCTACATTTTAGAGAATCATCTTCAACACACTGTCCCATGTAACAACACCATTCAAAGCAAGTGGAAATTTTGGAAAGAGAACAAGCTCCATAGAGAAGAAATCAAGTCTACAATAGCCCAATGAAACCAGCTTTATCAAAGTATAACCAACGTCAAAGTTTTTCTTTCCAATCAACCACAATGGGAAGGAAGACAAACTCAGACTTATCAATCTTAAACTCCATAAAGCTGAAATGACATAAAACAATGCCAAGGTGATACTTGTCCGAAGAACATCCTCATAATGAAGTAAGAGAGGGTTAAAAGGGAGTATACCATCCTCATACAGAGGTAAGCTGAATCTCATCCTAAGAGATAAAGAGAGAGTAATATCCTCACACTGAGGTAAATAGAGTTTCAATAGGCCAACACAACAATAAATCTTCCTCAAGAATGACTTGTTCCAAAGAGGTAGATGGACAATACCTTCACAGGACTTGATGGAGAGATGTGATGGTCCAGGGGAAATAACATTACCAATAGAATTACTCACTAGATCTGAAAGTGGAGACTTGAAATCCCGAGCTTGGGTAAGTGTTCAGAGAGAAACACTGTGGGAATCGCTGAAGAAAGAGGCCAAAGACCGACGACGAAGAACAATGACTAAGAACGAGGCTGAAGGATCTGGTGGTTCAGGTGGGATAATGGGAATGAGAGTTTCGAACGTTACCGGAAAAAGTTTGAATGGTCGTGGATCGGGAGGAGGTCGGCACCGCGACGGAAGAGGACCAATCATCATCTAAACCAGGTAGGAGAAGAAGGTCTGCTTCAGAAGGAGGGCTGCACGACAGGGCTGAGACGGAGGAGATCCATCAACGGAGGCGCCTAGGGAGGCGGGCCTGGGAGCTTTTTTCTCCTTTTCAAAGCGATCTTTTAAATAAAAATTTTCTTTTAAGAATTGATTGCAAAAGTGCTAAGGATGTTTTACAAAAGGATGTGAAAAACCTTGCATCAAAACAAATTTTTGCGCGATGGCAAGCGATTTTGAGTATTTTCGATTTTAAAATTGAATTTATAAAAGGAGATTCAAACTTTGTCCAAGATTTCTTGACATGAGAGTTTCTCCAAAACAAGTACAATGCGTCGAAAGAAGATGATTGACTAATGCAAGGGAATTTCCCTGGAACCAATCTCAGAAAAACCCGAACCTACAAACACTCACCAAAAAACAGAACCCTAGATCTCAGTTATAAAAAAATGCCAAAAAGGAAAAAATATCAAACACCCCAAAATCTCTCCAATCTCGAGAATCTATCATAATCAAATGTTACAATTGCAGAAAGCTTTTGAGCTTAGTTTTTCAAAGAAAGAGTCGGGAGAATCTTCCAAAAACCTTCCTTCTCAAACTATTTCAAAATATAATGAGGTCCCTTCAAAATTGATTTCAAGAGAAAACCAGACCTCAAAAATTGTTTCAAAACCTTCAAATAATTCACAAATTATTCTGAAGGAGATTTCTCAAATCACTCCATCGGAGTATTTTGAAAACCATACATACCAAAATATTATAAATATCGAAAAAGGATTTTTTGTAAACAAGGATCCATTTTTAACAATCAAAAAATATTTTGGCAAAAACAATTTCTTTAAACCACATAATACAAATAAAATTGTGTTATTCTTTCAAACCATTTTGGAAATTACTAACTCAATGTCCTTCAAGCACTTTTATCTAAATGAAAACCACACTGATGCTGCTTATTCGACCTTCAAAATCCATAAAATCATTGCGCCATGTGATTGGAAATACGATCTTAACGACAATCTAAATTTTCCGGAAGATCTTAAAAACTCCCTTGTTACAATGTCCCCTTTAACTATTGGGATTATTGTCAGGCATGGTATAATTCTTTATTGATCTAATCTCCTAAACACAAACACACGTTGTTGATCTTCTTTGACAGCACATGTAACTTATCCAAATCTCCCTATTGGTTCATACCATGGTGGAACTACTTTGGTTCTTTCACATAAATATTTAAACCCAATGTCCAAAAATCATTCCAAATCTTCAAGAAAATTTTCATTCCGTCTGAAGAAGAAAAGAAATTTCCCCCACTAGCCCTCTTTCACTCAAAATTTCATTTTCCTTGGATATTTTCATGGACCCTTGAATTTATTCCCGATCCAATTCTTGTTATCCGAAGAAAATTCAGAGTCAAGTGGTGGGATAAATACAAAATTTCCTCAAACCTTTATCCGTCAAACATCCTTACCTGGATAAAGGAACAAAACTCAAAAATCCAAACACTAAATCAAACACCAAACCAAACACCAGAGACAACCTTTTTCTTGGCTCAAAAATTCAAAATGTTAGCAATGTTTGCAGGTGCAAAATCTGAAGAAGAAATTAAGGCAATCTCCTTACAATTTCTACCGTCAATGTCAGATCAAATCTCTCGTACTTCAGGGAGTGATTCAGGGTCCCAAGTGCCAGACATCGATGAAGAAATCTTCAGCAACAGTGGAGTTTAAATCTCTCTTCCCAAGAAATGCAAATCTCCTCAGAATCCAAAGCGTATCTTTGTCGGATACGGTTACATTGTTACGAATATTTTCCACGATATCTTGTCGCAATATCCGATAAAAATCTAAAACATAAAATAAGTGCTATCTCCTGTAGCCATGAAGACTAAGGTCCACTTCCAGCAGACAACAAACAATTATGGAGCTTAATGGAGTAAGCTTTTGCTAGTGAAGTTATCCATATATGGCACTTTATTTTTATTTTTATTTCACACTTGTAAACAACTATATAAAGGAGTCTTTGCTTCAGTTGTAAACCAAGTCCTCATTCTCTCATTCTCCTACCCTTTCATTCATATTTTCTCCTACATCCTCTCTCATGCTGGTAATCTACAATCTCCTTATGAGTAAGTTTTTAATAAATAAAGTTTCAGTCATATGTTTTCTTGTTTTCATTTTCTCGTTTTATATATATGCTTTGTGTTTAAGTGGCTGGTTTAACCACCATATTTCTGTTTTATTATTTTAAGTATATTTTTAAATCTGTTTTATATATGTCTTAATTTACTTTTATATATATGTTTAATTATGCTTTCTCTCCTATCGTTAACTGATGGTATCAGAGCAAGTGACAATGGAGTTTAAATCTCTCTCCCCAAGAAATGCAAATCTCCTCATAATCCAAAGTGTATCTTTGTCGGATACGGTTACATTGTTACGAATATTTTCCACGATCTCTTGTCGCAATACCCGATAAAAATTCAAAACATCAAATAAGTGCTATCTCGTGTAGCCATGAAGACTAAGGTCCACTTCCAGCAGAAAACAAACAATTATGGAGCTTAATGGAGTAAGCTTTTGCTAGTGGAGTTATCCATATATGGCACTTTATTTTTATTTTTATTTTAATTTCACACTTGTAAACTCCTATATAAAAGAGTCTTTGCTTCAGTTGTAAACCAAGTTCTCATTCTCCTACCCTTTCATTCATATCCTCTTCTACATCCTCTCTCATCCTTGTAATCGAGAACATTGCTACAATCCCCTTGTAAGTAAGTTTTTAATAAAGAAAATTTCAATCATATTTTTTCTTGTGTTTATTTTCTCGTTTTATATATATGCTTTGTGTTTAAGTGGCTGGTCTAACCGCCCATATTTCTGTTTTATTATTTTGAGTATATGTTTAAATCTGTTTTATATATGTCTTAATTTACTTATATATATATGTGTAATTATGCTTTCTCTCTTATCGATGGAGTGGTTTGGGAAATTCTCGTACTTCAGGAACTAAAAAATGATTTAAATTGTAAGAAGTAAATAATTAAATGTCAGATCAAATAACGTTCAGAATGAATTTTACAAATACCTACAAACCCATAAAGTACAAATTTTATTTTTTAACTGGTTTGAAGATTATGCTTCTGAAAACAATATAAATTTCCTTTTTTTCTAAAACAGTGAATCTAATTACCAATCGCAATAAAACTCTTGAATGGGAAACATTTGTTAATGGTAAAATTATCTGTTCCAACCATCCTCCTCCCCAAAGGATAAAACTAGATTGGTTAGGAACACCAATCGAAGCAATTCCTTTTAAACGACCACAAGAAGATGATAAAGCTAATATAAAAAATATCATTGTTCAAAACAATTTTTCAAACACTAATCTTGGTACAATAATCAAGCAACTTGATAGGATCGAGAAAGCAATACAAAATTAACACCATATTCCAGTGGAATCTCCTTCGGAAAAGAAAAACAAAAGTCCCATGTTTAAACCTTTCCAAATTTCAAATTCAAGTGTCAAAACTTACGAAGACACAAACCTAGAATTCATCCGCGCTCTTCAAAATCAATTAAGTAATAAATTGAAGTAGAAGAAAGTAGCATGTCACATAATTTTGATATCCCCGATACTCCAAGTTCCAACAATCTCCAGAAGCTATCATGAATCAAATGTTAGAATTGGAGAAAGCTTTCGAGCTTAGTTTTTCAAAGCAAGAGTCAGAAGAATCTTCCAAAAACCTTCTTTCTCAAACTATTTCAAAATATAACGAGGTTCCTTCAAAATTGATTTCAAGAGAAAACCAAACCTCAAAAATTGTTTCATCTGACAATATATATATATATATATATATATATATAATTCAAAATAGTTTAAAAAATTACAAGATTATGTTTTTCAAAAAAAATATTTGAAACCATCATCGTCAATAATGATATGTTTGAAATGTTTATTGTCATCAGTTTTTTATTTAAAATGCAGTCTTGTAATTTTATGCGATCTTTCCAATAAAAACTAACATATCATTCGTTCACAATAAAAGTTTCAAGCATATTACTGCTGACACTATGGTTTCAAATAGTTTTCTAAAGCATAATCTTGTAATTTAAAAAAAAACTATTTTGAATTTTCTAATATTTGTGAGTTTCCTTAATTTTTGTTTAACTTTTGAATTTTTATTTAATTTTATGGATTTTAATTTAATCTTTGTATTTATTTTATGAATTCTTATTTAATTTTTAAAAAAAATTAAATTTCTGATTTTTTTTAATTTTGATTTTTTTTTAAGTTTTTAAAAAATTTATTAATTAAATTTTTATTTTTGGAAGAAAATCTGACAAATTATCGTTTTTACCTGTTCAAAAAATCAATTTTTTTACTTGATGAACAAGTAAGTAAAGTTGAAGGTTTTATATAATACTCACTTTAAAAGTTTAAAGTGCTAATGAAAAAACTTCAAAGTTTAAAATCTCATTGAGTACCATTTTCATGAGTTTTTATGCGAGTTTCCCAAAGAGAAAAAGAGGCTAATATTGTGCACTTAAATTCGAATTTTGTTTTGTTTCCTTAATCTTAGAGAATCTATCCATTTTCAAATTAGTATGTTTATTATTTATTTTCCAGTGATTGATCCCACATTCCCACTTGATAGACGTGCTTAGCACGCAGAGTAAGTATAGTCAGATAAAAAAATTATCCGAATTAGAAAATGCTATAAAAGAAGTAGCAATTTGATCTATGTCTAATAGTTGAATTCTCTAATGATAATTTAATTTCGTCAACAATCTAAGAATGATTATTCTTTATTATCAGTTGGTAAAATAATTATATAAATTATACAGTTTCGATGTTTCATGAAAAATGTCACTTTGACATTTTCACACAAATTACAAAAATGATTAACACACGTTTATGATTTTATATGAGCTGGTGTCCTTACCAAGCAATGTCAATAAGTCAATTTGTTTTAGTTTTCAGTTTAATTTTGTGTTTCTTGTTTATTTCTAAATCAGTTAAGGTCCAGCATGATTTATTTTTCTTTTTCTTACAAATATAATTTAACACTATGCAGTAAATAATAAACACTGAACCATAAAACTACACTGAAATACATCAAAGTCCCAACAATTGGCCATTGGCCACTGAACTGCCAGTTTGAAATCTATACTGGGTTTCCTTTCATCAATCGGTGTACGTATAATTTCGCATAACATACCCGTAAACAAATGTCTACAAAACTAATAGTAAATGATAAAAAAAATATATGTTAAAAAAAGTCTCTTAAAAAAAAAGTTGAATGTCCCAACCGAAATAAATAAATTGAATGTGATTAGCGATACGTATGACACGAGGACCAGAAAGGAAAAAAAGATCTCGCAAATTGAGAAGGAAGATAAAAAATCATACAATTGAAAGTAAGAAAACATTTGTATATATATATATAATATGATGTTCAATGTTGTTGCAATACATACGACTGGTTCACTCCAATCAGGTCGTCGATATCTCCCTCATTTGTAGACTGGTTCTGGTTCGGGTCGTTCACGGTCTGTTGTCCAAATAGAGGGGATGCTCCAGTCCCCGCTTGAGCAACTACCGTCAAAACGTTTAAAAGTAGTCACATCTCTAGGATACATAATGCTTAGCCAAGACAAAACAATCATATTATGTATATGTCAAACAAAGAGATCAAACTCTTTGTATGCAGTACAAATTATACCAAACATATCAAGAGATCAGTCTCTACCTGTGGACGTTGGCAATGGCTGTCCTTGCAGCCTTGCTCTGCGACGATTCGCCAAGACAATAGCAACGATAACATATGCAATAATAACACACGCCACCGCGGCTACCGCACCGATTATAATTGGCAGTTTACTTTTCTTTTCTTCATTGGTTGACCCACCTACACCGATATCCAAATGTATCGCTTTCCAGTTACAAAAAAAGAACATGTAATGCTTTTTACTTGCGTTTTTATTTATGATCTATAATGCAAATACCGATATCTCCTGTATTTTTTATATGGTTGGTTTCATCAAACTAACAAACCATCAAGATCACAAGCTAAAATGGGAAGAAAAGTCGAAATACAAACCTGAGCTCCCTTCATTGCTTCCTCCATTTCCAGTCCCACCAGAGCCTTAACCCAAAGTAAAAAAAATATCAAATTACGTAGGTAATTTGTATGATCCACATAAACTATATTAAGTTTATGTTTTTTTGGTAATTTGGGATTCTACTCAAAAACCAAGACTAATCACTAAAACTGCATTTAAAATACCTCCAGGTCCGCCGCTCCCTCCACCACCACCACCACCTCCACCTGTTCCTGATCCGCTTCCGCTTCCGCTTCCGCTTCCACTACCACTACCAGTTCCACTTCCACTTCCACTTCCACTTCCGTCTCCACTTGTGCCAGAACTTATCACATAAAGCTCCAACGCATTTATCATGGGCAGTAAAAGCGCAGTAGCTGTGGACTGGAACACTAGCTGGGAGCTCGAGCTGGCCACAACGTCTCTCGCTACCACTTGGGTAGCTTTTCCATACACTGGCACAACTGGACCTGTATTGACTTTCTTACTGCCAAATAAAATGTTGAATGATCGTACATTCATCTGGATTGGCTCAGAGAAATACATAGCCAGGTAAACAGGAACTCCTTTTGCAGGAAGAGTGGTGTCGACTAATGTTAAGCCTTCCATGCTCCAAGAATTACGGAGGATGGACTCAGGCGGCTTGTTTGATGCACCAGAGGTATCGATGAACGCAGCGGAGGATGGTAATCCTGTCCACATTATGTTTATCTCGGAAGGCCGCCAGAACCTACCGTAAGGATCCGATCTAAAAAAATAAAAAAGAAAGTTATTCTTCGATAGCCAAACCCAAGAAACTATTAACTTGTAAGTATAGGTTTATATCCGGGCCATTTTACATATTTATGGTTAATGAGATTATGGTACATACTTTAATTGTTATTAAAATTTGGGTACATGTTCGGTTTTAGGTACTAAAAATCATTTTTTTCCGTTTTCTTATCAACATTTGTTTTGCAAATATTTCTTCCATTTGCATGTACCTTTTACAAGCCTTTTTGAGATTAAAATGGAAGATTTAGGCATCATTATCCACAGGTTTTTGGGTTGGATTTCTTATGAATTAAAAAAACTATTAATAAACAGTTTCTTAACTTTCCCTAAAATCATCATTATCCCATATACTCTAATGGGTCTCTTAATTTTTTTTTTACTTTTTGTCTTTTTTAAAAAAATATAAAAGTACACCAATCGCGGGCCGCCACGTGTCAGTAAGGCCTGCGAACAGTGCAAAAGACCCACAATATACGTTTCTTATTTAGTATACACAAGAGACTGCTTTTTAAAAAACAATGGCCCCCTTGTAAGAGACTCTCTTTTAAGAGAGATAAGAGCACCTCCATCAATGGGTTCTTAGGAGGTTCTTATCTAAAAAGATGGTGGGCCCCACCACTATTTTTAAGAATCCGGTTCTAAAAGTTACAAATTAAGAACCGGTTCTTACACTGTTTCGTGGATCCCACTGACACGTGGCGACCCACGATTGGTTCATTTTTATTTTTTTTAAACGAAAAAAATGAAAGAAATTAAGAACCCCAAAGGGGTTCAAGGCCATGTTCATTGCAGGGTTTTTAGGTGGGGTTCTTAACTTTTGATTTTTTATTTTTTTGTTTTTTTTTACTTTACGGCTAAGAACCGGCTCTTAAAACTCTTATTTAAGAGCCGATTCTTAGTTTTTCTTAGTTATAAACTAAGAACCGGTTCTTAACAAAAATTAAAAACCCCACCTAAGAATCTTGCAATGAACATGCATGCCCTTATGGATGGAGATGGCCTAATGATGTTCTAAAAAACTCATCCTAAGAACCCGTGAATAATCATGGCTTCATTTCATTTGATAAAAACACGTTTTAATCATGAATACAAAACTAATAGAAACATATAACTGGAAGGTATTTTTCGGGATTCTAAATAAAAACTAGAAAAAATATCAAGGTATATCTTGAGAATATATATGTCAATCTTCTCATTCCCCATAAAACTCAGCAATATATATGTTACTTATAAAAGGTAACTGGATGATTACCTTAGAAATTCTGTTGTGCCATACGCAACTCGTTGTTGGTAAAATAAACCTTCACCAGGACCAAGTTCGTCATACATGCCAGGGTCCAAGTCAGCAACTTCAATGGCCGATACAAATGGGTCTGATGATGAAGAGGTACGCACAAAACAAACGCTTGTCTCCCCGCTGGCCGGGGCATATATCAGCTCCAAAACGTAAGGTTCGAGTGACGAAGATATCGATACGGTGCCTCGGTGCTTCCCTTCGAACACTACGCTGAAGGTTGGGGATGAAGACTTCCCGTCGTAGTTTCCATAGTAAAACATGGTTCGCACTAGGACTTTTCCACCTTTTGTTACCGGAATTTTATAGCAGTTAGAGTCGCCGGTGGGGAAGTAGCGGAGTGTGGTGAGGGATCTCTCGGTGGAGGAAACCGTGGCCGATTCTCCGGATGTGATGAAATCTTTGTCCCCGACCCATTTTATGTTGTTGTCGTCTAGGCCCGATAATGACGTTCCACAGTCTATGTTTACACCTGAAATTGATCATGCATGCATGAATGAATCATGATGGTGTCAAGGTAATGATGACTATGATAACAGTGGCGGATCTACGTTGAACAAGGTGGGGGCAAATAATGTAATGCTACGTGCTATAACAACGTAGGTAAAAACGTTGGGTAACTAGATAATAAACCCCATTGTTTTCGTTATATAAAATTACACTATTGACCTATCGAACAATTGTTTTGGAATAAGTGGTTCCCTTGAAATTTCCTTCGTAGATAACGTAATTCTTTTTTAAAAAAAAGGAAAATCTCCACAAAAAATCCTTAAAAATGTTTTTTTAACCAAAAGAACACACAACTAAAAAATAACCAAAACATATTTTATCAAACAAGTAAAACATAATTATAAGTTTAATATATATAAAATTATAAATGAGATTTAAATAAAGTAAAAATAAAATAAAAAATATTTGAAAAAATAATTTCTCAAGAAACTTTTATTTTTGATTTTTTAGAATTCTTTTTTGATTTTTTTTGAAATTTATATTTTGAAATCCGAAATTATTTTGAAACTATTTTTAAAATTATTATTTTAAATTTTAAATCTTAGAGCATCAATTTATGAAACTCCATCTCTTTTCATTATTATATTATTATTTATAAATAAATTATTAAATAATTAAATTTAAAATTAAAAATGATATTGTGAGAATGGGAGAGAGACAAGTGGCATTATAGTTTCTCAGTATTGTGTGAGATCTCTTTAGGAGGAGAAGTTTCTTATATTTTTACCATTATCTTTTTTACTAGTTGATATTTTATTCTTCTTTTTAAGCATAAACTCAAGTAAAAAAACACTTTTGCGGTTGCCCTTAGCTTTTAAAAAAACATAAATCCCACTCTCAAATCTTACTCCTCAAATCTAAGTGTCTTTTATCTTTTTTAAGAAACTTATTTTGATTTTTGTGTGTTATATTTGTGAAAAAAAATTAGTACTATAATAAGGTATTTCTCAAAAACAATCTACATATAATTTCATAATATATTTGTGACTTTCATCCTAAGTCTTTCTACTGATGTTTAAAAGTAATTGAATAGAAAATTAGAGTACCTCCAACAAATGGTTCTAGCATCGGAGTTATCAAAATACATATATGTGTATGTTTATATTAATATTAGTATTTAATTGTGTGATTGTTAACTTTACATGAAATCTAACCCAAATATCTGTGTTAGTATACTTTCGGTTAAGTTTCCAATAAATTTAAAAATCTAACAATTAAATACTAATATTAATATATATATATATATATATATGTATTTTGAGAATTTCGGTGCTAAAATCCACCATTGAAGTTGCTTTTATAATTAATCGTTCCGAAATATAAAAATTCAACGTCAAATAAATACAACAAAAACATTATAGTAATTTTGTTTACTTGAATTATAGATCTTGTTTTACTCAAGAACAATTACAAGCATAACTACGTGCTTGGGACAACTAACACTTTTATGTTTAAATTTGTTTTGAGTTTTAAACTTACTTATTTTTATATTATGTCTAAAGACTCTAAACGGTTGATTTTTGATGAGATTGAAATGATTTGGTCAACGAAAAATATAATTATGTCTGACTGAAAGTAGAGGATTAAAATGGTGTAATGTGTATAGGATTAAAATGGTGTAATGTGTATAGGATTAAAATGGTATGACTGGAAGATTTTTTTTGGTTTAAACTTTCCCTTTATAAAACACTAAAATTTTATTTACTCGATTAACATGACACATTTGTTTCACGCATGTGTTATGGAGTTTCGGAA
>CAJHQP010003263.1:0-70457 GCA_905132765.1 Moricandia arvensis
ACCTTTTCCAAATTACCAGACCAAAGTGCAAAGAAACGAGTGGTCCGACTTTCAAATTACCAGACCGAAGTGCGAAGCAATGAGTGAGTGGTCAGAATAACGACTCAAGCCTCAATTGCTTCTTTGTCTCCCTAGATCTCAATTCTCTAAAACCTTCTTCAGGGTTTTAGCCAAAAAAAACTGTAGATGGCCGTGTGGAGTTGCTTACGCGCCTCCTCTCTCTCTTCAACGCGTCGCCGTTTCTCCACTCTCCCTCTCCTCTTCTGCTTCTCCCACTCTCCTTCCACCAACGCCGATCCTCTCTTCTCTCCGTCCCCGTCCCCTTCTCCTCCATCTCCCTCACAATTTTTCTCCTCTCTCCACCACCGTCGCTTGTTCTCTTCTCTTCCCGGCGCTCCTCCCGAGCTTGGACCAGAACTTCCAATCGCTTCTCAAGTCATCATCCCCGATGATTCTTCTTTGCCGGTTCTCGCCGTCGTTGATTATCTCGACGGGTTCCATCAGTTTACAGGGTTGCCTTGGTGGATTATTATTGCATCCTGGACTGTTGCTGTCAGATTAGCATTGTTGCCTTTACTCGTTCTACAGCTCAAGAAATTAAAGAGGATCTCAGAGTTGTTACCTCAGTGTTAGTGCATCTTTTTTATTACAGCTATTAGTTGTATCTTGTTTACAGTTAGTTTGTCTAAATTTAAGGAACATGTAACTGGGAGCAAATTCAAAACCTTTCTTTTAGATATAGCTTCAGTGGCATTTGTCTGAAGGGTTCCTGCAAATAATTATACAAGATCAAGTGTTGTTATTTGCTCTTTTTCTATATTGTTTTCCATCAAAATTTACTCTTCTTAGACAAATAATGCTACATAGCATTGTATCTGTGTTCAATTGTAGCATGTAATGAGCCTCAGCTATTCCCAATTATGTTTCCTGCCTTAGTTCATGTCATACAATTCCAGACATCTTTTTTCGGCTACTTCTATTGGTTATGGTGTGAATGGATTCTGCATATTCTTTTAAGGTTTTGATGATGTTAAAAGCCAATCCAACTGTTCATTTTCCATGCAGTGCCTATGCCGATCCCGGAGAGTCCAACATTAAGAGGATCTATTGACCAGTTTTCTCTTTTTCATAAAGAAAGTCGAGCAATTGATTGCCCCTCCTTTTTGTGGTTTTTCCCTTACTTATCCGTCCAGGTATAGAAACAACTTCTAATGTTATTTAATCTAGCTGTAGCCAAACTTTCTCACTTACCCTTTTGGCTTTCATCATCTGCAGCTCCCTTGCTTTTTCTTGTTGATGGCTAGCATCCGGAAGATGTCACTGGATGGTCATCCTGGGTTTGATTCTGTAAGTTGAGACTACATAAGAATGAGTTCTATAGTCCCAAAGTTAAGTTAGCAGTGTTTTTGGTGGTTATCTTTCTGATAGAATTACTCAAATGTGTATGCCATTGCTCCTCGTTATTACTAATGCTAGTTGAGATGTGTCAACTCGAATTCTTTAAGTGTAAATAATAAAATGTGATGACTTTCTTGATTCTCATGAAGAAATAAATTTTCTTTGGCATTAACTCAAACATTCTGTTCCTTTCCTCGAGGGATTTTGTTGGTGGAGTTAGCATATGTCTAGATCGACGGTTTTAGGAATCACTAGATTGCTTATATCCTTCACCCATACTTTTAATGCTCAAGTAGACTATTCTAGAATATGTGAGACGTATTCTCTTTTTATTTATGACTTGTTTTTTATTTGTATGGTTTTTGGTTTAGCTTTTGTAAACATCATTTGGAAGGTAGATGATAGTACTAGAATTAAATTAAACAATTGTCTACCTGTCCTTTTATATTCCTTATTGTTGCTTTTGAGCCTGAGATGCTATCTTATCTTTGCAGGGTGGTGCATTATGGTTCCAGAATTTGAGTGATCTTCCTGCTGGCTCTTTTGGACCAGTCTTTCCCATTCTAATTGCTGTCTTCCATTACATCAACATACAGGTTTTTGCCAATTGTGGAACCTGAAATATATGTCCATAGGATCAATATTATGCTTGGTGCTCTTTAGAATTTATTTGTTCTGCATTGTTGCAGGTGGCAGTAGTGTTATGCGTCTAACATTTAATACCTTTTCCAGATATCGTTTGATTCATCCACAGTTCGTCAAACTACTGGCTTGACCGGGTTGCTCATGAGAGTGAGTTGAACATGTCTTATTTTCTGCCTTAGTTACTTACGCCTTACATAGTTTTGTTTTGTGTTCTTGGACCACTAATTCTTCTCTCCATGAAGTTGTGTTTGTATTGTTAGTTATGTCACTTGTATTTAAACTAAGATTTCATGCTTCCAGATGCTTAAGGTTGTACTTGCTTTTTTGTGTTTGTAGTATTACAAGTTGTATTTGGAGATCCTAAGTGTTCCTCTATTCTTTGTTGGCTATGCTATTCCACAGGTAAGTAATTTTCTCCATCCCTTTCCACAGCTATTTACTGTAGAAATCATGTTTTGGATCTCTCTACCAGTTACAAAACCCATTATTCTTCATTTTGTGGTTTAAAGTATTCTTTTTTTTTCCTGCAGTTTATTGCCTTAATCTTAGCATTTTTTCTATTATTTTTTTCAGGGAAGTCTTGTCTATTGGGTAACCAACAGTTCAGTAAGTATAATTCAGGTATACTATCTTGTCTCTTTTCAGAATTCACAGTGGAAAATCCATTCCTTGTTATGATTGTATCATCTTCCCAGCAATGAGGTTCTATAAAATAAAACCGAAGAAAACTAGAATTCTGGTTGTACGTTGTCTTCTACAACTGAAGAGTACAAAACAAACTTAAAAGTTATAATGGACTGATAAGTAGTTTGCCGTGGCAAAATTGATGCAACTTTGTTGATGAGATGTGTTTAGAGGCTGCACTTGTTAAATACAATAGTTTCAAACGTTTGAAAAAGACAGTTGTGATAATGGGATCACTAGTTAATTAGTTTTTTTGATCTGAAACAACTTTATTAGGTAGTGTACTGGTGACTCGTACAGAATTGACTATGGCTATATGTTAAAATGTTTAAATTCCTCACTTAGAAATCTCAACTCTGCAGCAATTATCTCTCAAGCATCCTACGGTATTAGCAAAACTTGGTTTACTGGGCCAAGGGACCTCCTCCCCAGGCGTTGAGCACTCCATGGAGATCACTGAATCTGTGATCAAGTATGTCGACTCAGACTTGAAAGAACAGACCCTTTCCCTGCAGACGTTAACACCAGAAGAACTTCTTTCTGTAAGTAGTGGATATTGAATACATGATATTGATCATTTTTACTTTTATGTTCTTTTTTTTTCTTAAAATGGGGCTTTGGTGTCAGCTTTCAGTTCAGGTCTTGTCAAAAGGTGATACAGAAACATCCATTCAGTTGCTTCGGTGTGTATTTCCAAAGACCTTCCTCGTGCTCCTTTAATACTTTTTACCTATTTGTACTTAGCCATGTTCACTACGTGAGTGTTATTGTTTTCAGATTAGCTCTGGAAAAGGATCCTGGATATGTAAAAGGTTTGGTTCTCATGGGGCAGAGTTTGTTGCAGAAGACGCAGTTGTCGGAAGCTACTAAATATTTAGAACTTGCTATCTCCAAGGTATGAAATGGATTCTGATTGTTGACATCTATCGCATTATTTATCTCTCCTTGACCTGGAGACGTATCTAGTTGGTTCCATTTGCTTGTTGACTGTGTAGTAAGACTATGTGCTTGGGACTCTTTTTTACTTAGCATCACAATTCTTTGTATTCCTTTCTCAGCTCCTTGATGAGTCTGCATCTGATGCTGAGGATGTTGAACTTTTAATGCTTGCATCTCAATGGGCTGGTGCTGCCTACGTACAACAGGTTTGACCCGATCATTAGTTTTTAAAAATGATAATCATGAAAGTGCCTCAGGTTCTTGATTGAGAAATCTTGAGTCAGTTATGAGACTCCTTTGCCTTTTATGTTCCGTTGGTATCTAACCTTTCTGGCTTTTCAGGGAAATATGAAAAGCGGAATCATACATTTGGAAAGAGTGGCGAAATTGAAAGAACCAGGTGATGCTGAAAGCAAAGAGCATTACTTTGAAGCATTGCTGCTTCTTTCAAGGTAAGTTTTAGGAAACAGACCTTAAGATGATAGCTAAAGAAGCAAGCAATTGAAGAGCTGATTATCTGACAAACAAAATGGTTTTGGTTTTGCTATCGCAGCGCTTTGTACAAGGAAGGGAAGAATCATGAAGCTGCAAAGATTTTACGAGTCGTGGTGGATCACAATCCGGCCTACAAACCTCTGCTAGAACAGTGTGAAGATGAGGATGAGCTCGTTAGCGATCTTGCAAGTAGCAGGAAGGATCATTTCTGACCATTTTTTGTAAGTATTTGATTGATACCTTCTCTCGTGGAGACGGGCCAACCATCAATAAGTAATTACTTATATCAAGTTGAATGGTATACTTGTAAGTACTTGATATTTACACGGTATAATATGCATGATTTGAACATTTTATGCAAGAACGTAGCCTGCAACCTTGGACGCTTTCTCTTGAGAGTTCACTATAAAATGCTAATATTAAACTTAGACCAATTATAGATTCTAATTCATTCAAGATCTGAATCTGCTCTAGAGACACATCACTAAAGAAAACAGAAGGGATATAAGGAGATATTATTTGCAAATCCAAATTAATAAACTATGATGAAAGGCCACAAGAAAAATACAGAGTTGAGACTTACTACACATTACATGTTTGAGACTTGAAAGAGTCTAGTACACAGCACACCATCAAACTAGTTTATTCCAATAACAGACATAAGGAAGCGAAGTCTAACACAAACATTTGCAATATCATCATGACTGTTCTGGTTTATCACACTTGACTGAGGAGGCTCGACCACGCCTGTAAAAACATAAAGAGCCTTTAACTCTTCTGCATAGTTAGCACTCCTTGCAACACTGTATCCTACTACCTTCCTCACCACTTCCATCTTCTCCCATATTTTCTCCTCACTGTCCACCTGAAAAATCACAACATTTCGCTTTAATTTCATCAAAAACTCTACATATTTGAACAGATCCACTATTTTTACATGCCTACATGCCTAACTCTGTTCAAAGACACCATCACACTTGAAAAAAAACAGCACTACAAGAGCAGATTCAAGGCATTTCCACTAAAACGTATACCAAACCACCACCCTGTATGTAGTATAACAATAAATGTATGCATGATCTGTCATCCTTAACTAAAGAACCCAAAAGATGAGAGCTGAGAAAGTTGAGTAAAACCGGTTACCTGCACGCCCGGTTTTTTTCTTTTTCTTAGTAGTGTTTTTACGTTTCTCTTCCCCTGTTCCACTTGGCGCACTTACAGCTTGGTCTATCGGCTGGTCAAGAGATCAGAGAATGATTTTAAAACAAAAGTTAAGTCTGCTTTCTAGAACTTCTGACACTGGTATAAGTTTACATTTTAAGGAGTGGTAAGTTCCACAATTACTGACTTTAACCTTGCTTCTTGATCCTTAACCTAGACATTTATATATAAGCATTGGGATTTAAAGGACTGACACGGTCTCAACACTACTGGACTTAACCTATAAACTAAGTTCACATCAAACATCTCAAGACCATGGATAGAGTTCAACGTCGAACAAAACCATGTTGATGCTATTGACCTTCCCCTTTTCTAATCTTGTCATGCCATGAACCATTGCACCCTAAGGTCCACCAGTTCACCCAAAGAAAGGAACAAGAGTTACAAGACCATAAACTACATGTATGTGACAATGCAAATTTATTGTTATTGGGTCAGTGAATCACTCAACAGCATAATCATATTAGTAAGCAAAATATTCAGCCGTAAAATTGCTCCAGTAACAACAATGTTCAGTATACATGTAGATTAGAATCGAGAATGTATCTATTCAGAAACTAAGTCCTAACCTCGTTAGAAGATGTTTCCTCATCCTTTCCCGTAGAAGCTTCGATTGTAGTGCTCTCATCAAGCTTCCCTGCAAAAGGTATGGGTCTTGATAAGCTGTTTCACGCAAAATAACAATTTAATATAATCATCATAAACAACCTTCATCATGTCCAGTCTTAGGTTCTTCCTGCTTCCCACTCTGATCTCGAACCTTCCCTGACTTTTCTCCATCTTGTAATTCTCTCTGATCAGTTCTACCCTCGTCCCTGATTCTCTCTATCAGCCCCGTTGATTCTTTCGCCATCTCCTCATCTTCTTCCTCACCTTGTATGAGAACCGGTTCTGCAGCTCCATCATGGCCTGGACCACGGCCAAGCTTGCCGTCCTCAAACCAAGATTCATCTTTCTCTACTCCACTTGTTTCTTCATTAGGAGGAAGAAGAGTTCGCATGACCTTTTGAGTACAAGCATAGTTTGCCAAGAAGAGACAAAAAGGAACAGAGGAGATGAAGGCGATGGTGGAGGCGACAACAAGTGGGGGAAACAGGAGTGGAGCTGAAGACACTACAACACCAGCTGTCAGAACCTTCTTCCCAACACTTACTGCCTTACTCCATATCCAACTCATCTTGCCTTCACTCTCTAAAGACTCATATTCCTCCACTGTTTGACTCATGGTGGTATCTTTATTTCTGCCAAGAACACAAAGTCAAAAAGGGTATGTTCTGAGCTCAAGAGAGATATAAAAGACAAGTCACTTCTTACAGAAACAACTTCATGCAAACACAATTTGTAATATACTTAAGCAAATAAACAAATTCTGATAAAATGGTTAGCTTCATTTTATCTTCCACTATAAATCTATAATCAAACTCTATAATTTGAGATGGTAAAAGGTGTAACTAAACAGGAAAGAAAGAAAGAACACAAACCTGTTTATGGGAGATTCAGCAGAGCAAGTAGAGGAGGGAATAATGGGTGGTAGAGACGGTGAGAAATAGAGAGGCACAAAAAAACTTCCTTTAGAGAGAGAGAGACAAAGTGGAGAAAACACAGACAAAGAAAGAGAAATGACACGCGTTGAGAACTGAAGATTGCATGGGTTTATGTCGCAACGTGCCTCTTTGCTTTCTCATCATCCACTTGTTCAATTTAAAATACTCAGTCATGGAAAAAACAGGAAATGGTTGTGTTTATGGTTTTGAAAACCGGATCAGCCCGGTCGATCCAACCATAATTGTTGAGTCTAATTCGATTTAAAATTCGCATTTGAGAAATTTGAGAAAAACTAACAGAAAATTAGTAAAATCGATGATCTGGTCAACTTTATAAAAATTAATATACTATATTTTCAGTTGTTACTAAAATTAACTATATTATAATCAATATTTAATTATTTATTTAATTATTTTTTTATTTAATTTAATTTCTTAAAAGTAGTAAAAATAAATATATTTTTAGTTTTTATATATTGTTTTTATTTTGACATGTTCATAATACATAAAACTTTAGTTATATAAGTAAATAAAAATTTAACCAATCAATTGTTTATTTTTATTAATGTGTTCACTTGTTTATTACATATATAGTTAAATTTATATTTTAGTTAATAAAAGAAGAAGAAAAAAAATACTATACATAAATTTACTTATATATATATATAATTAGGTTCGATTCAACCAATTAACAAATAGCTATACTAAATTAGTGTCCAGTCCAATTTTCAAAATGATATTTTTCTGTTTTTAACAATAACCATCCTAACTATTAATTTGAAATGGGTCTAGTTTAAGACTCACTGTAATTAGAAATGAACCAAAATACATTAAATCGGATTATTGAATTAATTTGCTACATGATTTTGATAAAAAAAATAAACCAAGATAAACATATAACCTTTTAAATACTGATAAATATATTTACAATACATTAAATTGTATAAAAACTAATTTTCATATACTCTTAATTTTAGATTTTATAACAATTCGTTGAATCTTTACAAACCGTCTAACTCATGCTTAAAATAATTTCAAACGCTTAATTAAATGTAGTAAAAAAATTAAAGTTATTTTAAATTTTCTAAATATATATAATTAAATTTGATTATATTTAAAATTCAAATCAGAAGATTTTATTAAAATAATATAATAACTTTTCATTTTATTTTCTAAAATTTGTATATTTTTGTATCCAATGAAACTTAGAATATAAATCAATTCAAGATATAAAAAAATGGCAAATCTCTTAGATAACTTTTTTCAAGTTTTTATCGCAAAAATAACCTTCAAAAATAAAAATGACAAAACTAATTTTTTTATTTTTAAAAAATTAATATATTTTTTTATTTTTTTAATTTTAAGCCTTACCCCAAAACCCCACCCCATAACTCTAAATCAAGTCTAAATTAGTTAATCCAAAAGGTATAAATGTATATTTACACTCTTTAATAAAAATTATTTTTGTGAAAAAAACTTTTATAAGTATATGTTAGGGTATTTCTCAAAAAAAAACAATTAAAAAGGTGTTAAAAAATTATCATCTTCAGCTTCGTCTCCACGGCGAAGAGCAACCACAAAAACCTTCTCCAAATCCCTCTGCGAAAATCTCACATGTTCTTTCGATTATCATCATGAAGGCTTTCAATTTCATCTGCCCTTCCGCCCCTCCCAGATTCTTCCCCACTCCTTACCCTCACCTTCGCACGTACACCACCTCCTCACGCGCCGCCCCTTTATTCCAGGTGAAATCCTTCCAACGCGGCGACTTCGACCGCTTCGCCGATAACATCAAGTCCGGTAAGGCTTGGAGAGACGCGTGGCGGACGGCTAACGACGGATTCGAGCAGTTCGTCTTCGAGGCTAAGAAGACTGCCGAGCGAATCGACCGTGAGTACGCCGTATCTCGCCGGTTAAGCTCAGCTGCGAGTTCTGCCGGAGACCGTGCTAGGGAGATTGATCGTGAGTATGGGATTAGTCCACGTGTCAGGACATTGTCCGCTGATTTTAGTAGAAATTTTCCCAAGGTATAATAGAAAGCGTCAGCTAAGATTCTGCAATTGAAGCTGAGAAATGATAATATTTAGTTCGAGATTCTTTTGAATGATTCAGCTCCCTATGGATTACATTCACATATACTTGAATCATTTTATCTGCAATTTAGTTGCTTTGCTATGTGATGTGATAGATAAGACTTGAGAAATGACTTCACTTGATTGTTACCTACATGGCTCTTGCTTCTCATGTATACAGTTGGATGTTGGATCATTCTTGTGCAATTTGGTTGTTTTGCTAGAATTATACAAGACTTTGAGCAATGAGACATCACTTGATTGTTACCTACATGTCTCTTGCTTGTGCTGAGTTTTGTTTTTCTCTCCATGTGTTTGTTTTACAGTACAGGAAGCAGTTCAGTGACTTCTTGAATACACCCCTCGGTGGAAGCTTTGCTGTAAGTATTACATTGTGATTTACTCTATTATGATTGAGCTGCACCTGATACTTCTCAAGTCAGTATCAAAAATACTTTCTGTATCAATGAGTAGCCTGATCTGCCTGTCCTTTGTGTTGTCTATAATCTTATTAAAAGCAACAGACTTGGGAGTTGGGATTATGAAAACCAGAATTGATTTTCTGTCATGTTAGATTTATCAGCCATATAAGCACTGGAATGATTTATATACCCAAAGACTTATACTTAATTGAATCCTAACAGAGTTTGGATTTGCTTTGATTTTATTTTCCAGACTATTTTCTTTCTTTGGTTTGCTCTCTCTGGATGGCTGTTCCGAGTGATAATAATCGCCACATGGGTTCTTCCCATTGCTGGCCCTCTTCTCATTGGTGCAGTGGCCAATAACTTTGTCATCAAGGTATATACTTAACCCTTTTTCTGTCTACATTCTTCGGTTTTAGTATATGATATGACACGGCCACTAGTGTTGAACCAAGCGCTGGTGAAAGCTCTGTTATATAATATTTGGTGCTGCACAGGGAGAATGCCCAGCGTGTAAGAGGCAGTTCATAGGATACAAGAACCAAGTGATCAGATGCGAGGGATGTAGGAACATCGTGTGGCAGCCACAGGGCGACTTCTTCTCAAGAGACGGTAACAACAACAACAATAGCAACAACAAGGGTAACTCTAAAAAGCCACCTAAGTCCCAAATCATCGATGTCGATTTTGAGGAGAAGTGATGATGATCAGACAGAGCAGAAGGCAATTAAAAAAAGTATGTTTCGGTAGTAGCTGAATCATTTGCTATTTTTGTTTGTTTCTATAAGCTGCAGCGATGCAGAAAAAGGCACTCGTGTTGATTGTTGTGTATACTATAAGCCCTTTGTTGTAGATGGAACAATTGTAGTCTCCAAGGGAACACGAGCCGACGAGAGAGACTTAGATGAAACTTTGAAAGTAATTTATATGTAGTCAAATCATATGAAAGAAACATTTTACATCTCCAGTTTTGGTTTATGTTTATTTTTTTAGAGAATGAAAAAAATAGATCTAAAAATTTTTTTGTCTCCAAAATATCGATAAACCAACATAACTTTTATTAAAATATTTAAATATATATTTATATTTTGGATAAGTTTTTGAGATGAAATTTAAAATTTAAAACAAAATATGAAAATTTTAAAATAAAAAAGTTTATTTGTTATTTTTAAAGTTTATTTTATGACAAAAACGTTAAAAAATGTGTATTCGAGAGATTTGTCCTATTTTTTTACATTTATTACCAACATGTTATAATTCATAGTTATAATAATAGTTTGTTTTCTTAAAACCGCATTTTGTGTTTAGAACCATAGTTAATTAGATCAATAGCAAAGGCATGGTGTATAATTAGGTGAGTGACACCAAAAGAAAACTGAACTAATTTCGTAAATATTTAAAGAATTGTTATATCTATATTAAACCAAACTGAATACGCAAAAGGCCAAAGCCCAGGAACTCATGGGCTCAAATTCACACAGGCTCACAAGTCTCGATAGATCTCTATAGCACACACACAGCATCTATCAGTTATTTTTTTGGCGCTCATTTGATAACGAATATATCACGTGGCACTCACGTGGACAAACCAACCGACTCTGACGCTATAATCCTTTCGTCTTCTTCTCTTCAACTCTTCCCTCCATTTTCTCTCTCTCTCTCTCTATGTTTTTCTTTTTCCCGAGAAACTCTTTCCCGTTAGAAAGAAAACCGCCATTGTTGTTTCCCTCCACTGAGATGGAGCAATCAAAGGTTCAAAAAGCAGAGAACGTGAAAGCAGAGGAACCGAGCGCCGCGTGTGTTTCAGCTCTTGATATGATACTCGAGGTCCTTCTTCTTCTTCTTCTTCGCAAGAATGTCACTGAATCTTTTCTTTTTTTAAAACTGATTCCTTAAACAATGCGATTGTGTAGTCTCTGACGAGAACCACCATGTTCTCATGCGATCTCGCCATAACTCTTTTTCCAGAAGAACATCAGAGATTCTTACAAAACTATTTAGATCAGTTTTACAATCTCTTTCTCAACAAACTAACTCTTATGGTCTCTTCTCTTCTTCTTCTCTAACCTCTTTTCTTTACATCAATATATATCTATCTTGTTAAAATTAACTCTTTCTCTAATCTTCAGGAAGACAATGGTGGCGTTTCTGAGTTTTTGTTACACGTCTTGGAGATTCTTCCTTTCTGGAACCGTCACTTAGGTTTCTACGTCTTGGTGAAAATGAACTGCGTTAGATGCAAGATGGATACTCACTATCCACTAGAACCTTCTTTTGGTATATACATCATCGCCAATTCACTCAGAGAAACCAAGGTGAAGTATTCTTTTATCTTTTAAGAAGAGAACAAGAACCACTCTTTACATTATGTTTTTGGTTTGTCACAGTCTGCATTTGAGGATTTTACGTTTGAAAGAATCATTAAAGTCATCAAGATCAACTCAATGGTGCCTTGTAAAACAAAAGGATGTGAGAAACTAAGCTATGTTGATCATATCATCCCTATACTTCCTTCTGTTTTCACCATTGGTAAGTCTATAATGATTTATATTGGTAGTAACAACATAGAGTTTTGAGCTTTTATTTTTGTTATGTATTAGCTCTAGAGTGGGAGAACAATGACACTGAAGAAGAGATACTTGCTACCACTTCTGTTCTGACTACGGAGATTGATATTAGTAAGATATACAAATACGAAGGTGAATCATCACAGACCAAATACAATCTTGTCTCAATGGTAAGTGCCAAACTTGTTTTAGCTCCATTTTTTTTAAGTTTCTTGTTGAGAAGATGTTAATGTTAACAAGTCCAATGCTAGATTTGCTCGCATGGAGATCAATACACTTGTGTTGCTTATGGAAACGATAGCTGGGTCTGTTTCTTTCCCCTTGAGCAACAGGTAAAGCTTATTATTTATATTATACAAGCAAGTTATTCGATATGTGACTTGATTAGTGGATTGTGTGTAGGTTATAGGAGACTGGGGTAGTGTTATCAACACTTTTGGACGACTGAATATGCGACCTGAGATTCTATTTTTTGAAAACGTAAGCTGCTACTTATTATGTTTTTTTGTTTTTGTTTTCTTATGTGTGTGTTTTTTCAACTCTCTACCTACTTGGAATGTTTAGGATATGCAGAGGAAGCAGATTGTGGACGCCCAGATAAATACACCAATTGATGAGAAAAATATGTTAGTACAAAAATATTACTAGGGTCATGTGCTGAGGATGTTTAAAGAGAGATTGTGTGTGCAAATTTTTCTTTAGCTCCAGTCCTAATTGGTATATGATGTATCACTGAATAAAAGTACTGTTTTCTAAATGCACAGCTTATTATTAGTATATACAGTGTTTGATAACTGAAGATTTGTTTTCCCTCTGTGAGATTGTAATATTATAGACAAAAAAGTTCAGTATAGGAATTGTCTGCAGTTCTTGGAGTAACTAACTTCACAGCTGCATTGTAATTTCAACTCATCAACACAACTTCTTTTGAACTAGTAAAGGATAAGAAAACACAAAGGAAACTGCTTCGCCTTTTTTGTGAGTGTTCATATACAAAGCTAATTTGGGTTTATTGAACAAAATCTGTAATATATTTACTTCAACTGCAATGTAGTTCACATGAATATCAGTTTGCTTTAATCAGATGTCGAACACTCTGTTTTCAAATTGGAATATGTCCTTCTGATACATTTGCTAAACCATCGATCAGTGGGCTTCATAAAACAGAATCTTAGGCCGAACCTTCTTTTCCCCACAGAATCTTATCACACTCTCCCAGTTGCCAACAGCCTGTGGTATCACCACACAATGTACTAACAATGTCTCAGTTCACAACTAAACTCAACTCACCAAGTACAAAGAAAACTGTTTAGTCTCTTACCTCTTCTGTAAAAGCATCATGTCTGACGCTGACCCACCTTTCCGTTTCATATGCTAGGCAGATGTGTTCTTCGTCTTCACCACAACCAACCTGCATACATTTCCATATTCTGAGCCTGTAACCGACAAATTCAGAACAAACATTTGCGACCCTGTATCAGATTTTACCATTGACACAAGCCGGTACTTTGTGTTTGGCTCTAAGCCTTCGTATAGCCTGCTCATATCTATCTCCCAGTCCAAAGCCTTTGTTGTTTCCGATATCTCTTTTTCCGTTTCATGCTTCTCCCATTCCAGCACTAGTGTTGCAAACCCCACAAAACACCAACAATTGTTTAAATGCAATGAGTACACAAGATCGCAATCATGGTCAAAACTTACTTACCGACTGTGAATATAGACGGGCATCTAGTTATATTGTGATGAACAAAGTTTGCCTTTCCACAGCCTCCGGTTTTAAGGTCACATAACATTTTATCTTCCATGCGAATCATTTTAAGGATGTCTTCAAACTTTATATTTCCAAAAGCACACTGCATATATAACCAACCACACACAACCACTTATTAAGTGGTAATACCAATTTCTATAGGAAAGACAAAGAGGGAGATAAATGAAGCGTACCTTCAGGTCTCTGATTGAATCTGCAGCCACAACGATTCCATAAGAACTTTGCTCTGGATAATTTGGCTTCTGTCGGCATCTGCTACAACTCATTCTTTCATATTCTTCCAGTGTAAAGAGGCGAGTTACCAAGTTTTCTCTTTCTGTACTTTTACAGCTATGCCAAGACTCAAGGATGGATACGACTATCTCAGCAGCATCACTTGACTGCAACAAGTGAAAAAACTAGATGACATAGAAGATATTAATCAAAGGCTATTTAATAAAATAATAACACCATGCTTAGAAGCTTATATTATATATATATATATATACTCACAACCATGGAAATTACTTCTCTGGAAGTAAGTAAATCGCTCAGGAGATAGCTGTGGAGTAGCTCAGGAACTTGTTTTTCCAAGTCGTCACGAAACGTTTTCTCATTTTGCATTAAATCCTCTTTCAGGATCTTAATGTTCAAGAGGGCCTGCATTACCACATGTTTTTGCGAAGATTTCAAAGAGACCACCGAAGTAACGAGATACAGAATCAGAACTAGAAGATGAGAGTAAGTATTACCTTCAGGGTCATGTCAAGAGCTGAACTGCATCTGGCTGCACTTTCTCTAAGTACTGACTCTTCTCCAGGCATGTTTTGCATACCTTGACGATGGCGAATGAATGAAACAAACAAGATTTATGCAACTTAACTCGAAGTGGTTTTAGAATTCTTCATCGCAAAGTTCTTTCACAACCTTGAGACGCTTCCTCTTCATCCACAGTGTTGGATGGAATTTCCAACAGACCCCTTTCACTTGAAAGACGATTATCTGGTTCCATAGAATCATTTTCCGTCGTTTGTAGTGGTGGAGATGTACCTTGGTGATCAAGGTTGACAGAATATTCACTGGACACGAAGAACACGTTTTTTTCAGAGAGAACCCGAATACATGCAGAACAAGAGACGCTTGAGGTACTTACTGTTCAACAGTCTTATCAAGGGGGCTAGAAATGCTCGTTGAAGCTTTCTGATGCATTAAGAAGACCATTCCTTCTTACATTTGAGTAACTGAAAATTCAGAGAAGCAAATATAGAAATTATAACTTTTAAGAACCTTATTGCTTCTATGTTTCTTCTTCTTTGACTGTGGCTTCTTTTCCTCCTCGAGTAGAAGATCTGATTCTGCTGCAGCTACGTTTATTATCTCCTAGAGAATGATACATCAGACATAATATAAGGAACAAGTGAGAGACGGTCTGCATCAAAGGGAAGACGAAAACCGACCAGCAAGTATTCTTTAAGTGGTCGAAGGATGTAAGAACGGTAGTCAAAAACAGAAAGTCTGATGAGGTCGTTGAATAAACTAATCCTTGAATTCTCAACCAGCAACATCGTTGTATCCACTAGCGGAACCTGCAAATCAAGAAAACTTTTAAGATTAAGTTTTTTCTATTGTTAAATAAACTCCGATCAGGGATGAAACCTTATCAGCGACTATTGATCTCAGACGGTCTATGGACTTGAGGACTATATCATCGCTGAGATCTTTATGCCCATGTATACGCTTCAGGCAATCTTCTAAATCTAAGATATCAAATGTTGGATGCGGTGCTTCTTCAAGAGCATCTCGTACTGAACACAAGAACAGGCGTGTATTGAGAGAAACTCCAGCGTCTCTCTTCCTTTCACATTCAGCTCCTAGAAGAGATGCATACTTGTTCCACTGATGTTCCGGAACACTCATTCTCTTATTATTCTCGCTTACACATAAGTTTATGGCGTCAACAAGACCTGCATCATAACCTAGCATCTGCAGTTTCTTTGCATATTTGGTTCCCAAAGTCCTACAAGTGAACTGAACGGCTCTCAACAGAGCCACCCAAATATCTAGATTGTGTGTCCTCACAGGTCTTGGAAATCGAAATCTCTCATCTCCTCCAGAGGAGTGATCCGTTAACCAAGATACTATATCATCTCCTTGGGCATGTGCCTTGGCGTAGTGATCACTGGGATTCAAGAAACTGACTGTCCCTTCATCATCGAATTGAGCAATCTCACATCGCAGCAGCCTCTTATCCAGAAGCAGAGATGAGAACTTCTTGTCGAAGTCTATCTTTACTTTGACTCGAGTACCATTGTAGAAACTGTCCACTGCTCCGCAAATCACCTCTCTGCCATCTTCCCTTTCACACTTGATGAGTGTGAGAAGGTCTAGAACTTGTTTAAGCTCACTTCCCTCCAAAAAGCAGATACTCTGAGGTGTTTCCACTAGGCGACAACACTCAGTAGTAAGAGTATGCTCGGAAACTTCAAACCGTGCCGCAAGATGCTTAACCACAAAACGCATCATCCATTCTCGAAGGCCACAAGAAAGAATCTTACGCTCCCAAAACAACACAAGTAGCAATCGAATCTCCTTGAGTAACTTGCCGCGTTCTTCATCTCTAGCAAATGGCCAGTCTCTAGACCATCCATTCTCATACACCAACGCTTTCACAAACTCGAGCCGAGTCTTGATCATTTCAGCAGCGGCTGATGTATCCACCGGCTCCCAGCCACCAACTTTAATCATACCAGCCCACACTTCATCTACCACCTGAGCCATATGCTCTGTCCTAGAAGGCTTAAACTTCGCATCATGTTCTTTCTCAAGATGAATCTTAAACTTCTTAAGGGTTAAGAACTCTTCTGAACAAGACCGACACATCCACAATCTCCATCTTTTGTTATTCATAACAGAACCAAGAACTTTCTCCAAAGCATCTCTTCCCTCTGCACCGTAGAATCTCACCACATAGCTTGTGAAATCCGCAATGCTTACTTCCATAAACTTCCTTTTGTTCTCAACATTCAAACCTGACCAGTACGACCTCAGTCCTTCAACCTCATTTGTTTTTTTCTTGGATTCTTTAACTTCTGGTTCGCGTATATCCCTAGGAGAACCATCAGCGAGCCTTGTCTCAGCAGCTTCGAGTATAACTTCGACATCTTTTCGACTTTTCTCCTCTTTCGAACTTAAGCTATCAAAAGTCACCAAAATAGAGAGATACTCTTTGGCTTTGCCTATGGCTTTCTTCAAGTACAACGGTGATCCGAGCAAACACCCCAAACTATAGAGACGAACAGCACAGAACGAAGAGAATCCCTCATTTACAGAATAGCATTCCGCAGAGGCGAGTAGAAACGCGAATTTCGCGTAGCTACTGTCTGCTTTCATGGCTTGATCGGAGAAGATTTTTCCTTGCTGGAAAGAGAGAAAGTCTAGCATCTTGTTCTTATGATGAGAAGAGATCCAAGTTTCCATGACCTCCAGGGCCTTGATGTGATCTCCTTGAGCGATGTAATCTGTGGAAAGCTGCTGGATTTGTTGAGCTTCCTCATCATCGTCTGCGAAGTAAGTCTCAATGTGGTTCGATTCTCTCAACATTCCTTTCTTGCTGATTTCTTTTTTCTTGGAGAGAGAGAGCTGAGGCGGGAAAGTAAACGGTTAAGGTGTATTCGAAGAAGAGGACCCCACTTTATCACGTGAGAGTCACGTGACAAGGGCTTCGAGAGAGTGAGAGAGACCCATTTAAAACGCATTGTGTCGAGCAGCTTGTGTGCATTCCATGTTCGATTTGAGTTGCACCTAAACCGCAATTTTTTTTTTTTGAGAATCTCGAATTGTAAGAAGCGTCTTCATGTTGGGGATCAAAGATGATCATGAACACGAGAGCGTAACAATAACAAAAAAAAAAAATCGTATAGTGTGAGCTCTACTATAAAATGTGTTAGTTGTGCACACCAAGTGTTTGTTAAAAGTTCACACTCCCATATAATAACCCACGAGGCTAACATACAATTTTGGCGCTCTTTTTCATAATGCATATCACGTGACTCTCACGTGCACTAACCAACCAACTGTCACTGATCAAAACCCTTTGCATTCTTCTTTGAGTGATTTAGTGAACTACCCATATTTGAATCTCAAATTAGCAAAATACCATTGATTGGACATGAGGAACACTGACACAACCATTTGGCAAGAAAATGCCGAGAATGCCCTTTCTCTTTCCTCTCATTAACACGAAGCGTAAAAACATTTGTTAACATATAACACTTCTGTTAACGTCTACAATATTTGTTAACAGTCAACACATTTATTTCCGCGAAGCGTAAAAATAATTGTTAACAGTTAACACTTCTGTTAACGTCTACAATATTTGTTAACAGCGAACACATTTATTAACGCGAAGCGTAAAAATAATTGTTAACAACTAACACTTCTGTTAACGTCTACAATATTTGTTAACCGCTAACACGACGTCGAATCTAAAACCCAGAAAATTGATATCATCATAAAATTGAGGATTCAAATTCACTTATGAAAAAAATAATGAAATTTAAAATTTAATTGTATATAGAATGATAGAGATTTGTAAAATAATTAGGGATTGGAGAGAAAAAAAAGGTGAAAAATTTGAGGATTCAAAGCCACTTATGAAAAAATAATGAAATTTAAAATTTAATTGTATATAGAATGATAGAGATTTGTAAAATAATTAAGGATTGAAGAGAAAAAAAAAAGGGGAAGTCAAAGAGAGGAGAGAGAGTAAGGAGAAGGGCAAAATTGTTCAAAGGAAAGTGATTGTCACATCATGGGCAAGTCTCTAATTATAGGTGCCAAATAGGGCACTTTATGCAAATAACTCTTCTTCTTTCCTCGTCTTCTCTGTTTCGTTTCTTTTTTCTTTTTCTCGAGAAAATCTAGAGAGAAAGTGTTGTGATTAGAAAGAAAAACACTATTGTTTCAGAGATTCTGAATCTGATCATGGAGATGGAGTCATCTAAGGTTCAAGAAGTGGAGAAACTTGATCCGTGAGTACTAATCCATCCTTTAGTCACATTTATTTATGCCTTTTTTCCTGGAAAAGTTCGGCTGATTAGTGATTTTCTATGTTTCAGAGATCTCTCAGTAAAGGATGACGACGCTGCTCATGAGCCGATGGAACCAGAGGAACCTGAGGAGAAACTAAACGTCACTCGTGCTTCAGCTCTTGATACGATTATCAAGGTCTACAAATCTCCTTAACAAGCCAACGAAGCCTGAAGATGTTCTTGTTTATTTGATTAATGTTCTCAAGAACGTGATTGATTGTTGCAGTCTCTTTGGAAACTCAGCGTTTTCAGAAAAGAGTTGCCAAGTTTCACTGAAGATGAACTCTGTGATTCCATTCTCAACACTCATCCTATGGTATCTTCTTCTTCTTCCTCTTCTTCTTCTCTCAACCTTTAGAACCTTCCTATGTTGTTAAGCTTATCTTCGTCTTGTTCTTATACTCTGTGTGCAGGAATCAAACGGTGTTTATGACTTCTTGGTAACCATCTTGGAGCTTCTTCCTCAATGGAAAACTGGACATGATGATGATGGTGAACCTCTCAAATCCAAGTTTGAAGTTTACGAAACGCTCAAAATGATCTGCAGCAGATGCAAAATGGATATTGAATATCCACTCGAACTTGCTTATGGTATACTCGTGGTTGCTGATTCACTCAGGGAATTCAAGGCAAGTCATTTGTTTCCTTGTAGCAAATGAGGTTAAGTGATGATGCTAAGAAACGTTTTTTTTTTTGGTTATTATCACAGTGTGCATTTGAGGATTTGACATTTGAGAACATCCTTAAGGTTGAGAGAACCATCTTGATGATGCCTTGTGACAAGGAAGGTTGTGGGAAAGAAAACTATGTTGAGCGTGTGATCAATACCCTTCCATTTGTTTTCACAATTGGTAAGACCCTTAAGTTTATTATGTTAGACATCAACAACATCATACACTAATTTTTGAGGATTCTTGCTTTTATTTTTATGGAATGGTTTAGCTCTAGAGTGGGAGAACAATGAGACTGAAGAAGAGATACTTGCTACCACTTCTGTTCTGTCTACCGAAATTGATATTAGTGAGATATACAAATACGAAGGTGACAGTATTTTCACTAAATACCGTCTTGTGTCTATGGTATGTATCTAATTCCTTAAAGTTCCATTTGGGTTTGCTACTGAAGATTGTTTTTTTAACCAGAAACCAACTCTAAATGTTGTAATATTCAGGTTTGCTTGTGCAGAGATCAGTTTAGTTGTATAGCTTATGAAAACAACAGATGGATCAGATGCTTTGCTTCTAAGAAAGAGGTATAGCTTCAGACATTTTTGTAATACCAAAAAGAGTTATTCCATCTGTGACTTGTTTTATCTTGTAAGTTAAACTGAGTAAGGTTTGTTGCTTATACAGGTTATTGGAGATTGGAACAGTGTTCTAAGCAGCTTTGTAAAACTGAATATTCGACCAGAGATTCTATTTTTCGAAAATGTAAAGCTCCTAGAACTAGATACTTGCTTATGTGTTTTGTGTTTCTTATGTGTTCTTAGTTCCACCAACTTGAATGGCTTTGCAGGTGATGGGCCAGATTATGGAGACGGACCAGATTGTGTTCGGGAGCTTGGGGAATATATTATAAAGACCAATAAAAGCTTTTTCAATGATATAGGAAAGGAGTTGTTGATGTACATGCAAAACTTTAGAAATCCATGTTTGGGTCTTGACTCAAAAGGTCTTTAGTAGAATAATGCTTTGGATTTAACGCACTCTGAACATATTTGTTTTTTTTTCTTTAGCTCAATGTTAACACTTGATTGATATGATCATTTGACAAAAATACTACCATTTTCCGTAACACGGTTTTGTGAAAAAAAAGTTGAATGAAGATGTTAAGAGTTTATTTAAACAATTCAATAAGGTAGCATGAAGTATATTTTTGTCAAGTGTAAAGAAAGCTGGTTTATAGGGTTTTATTGTTGTGAGATTATTGAATGAAAAATAAGAAATATGATATGTTTTTTTCTATAAAAATTGTCTCACTACTACTTTAAACAATTTTTAAGATGTTGGTTTTGTGAAAAAAAAGTTGAGTGAAGATGTTGGGTTTGTTTAAACAATTTAATAAGGTGGCATGAAGGATACTTTGTCAAGTGTAAAGAAAGCTGGCTTATAGGGTTTTATTGTTGTGAGATCATTGAATGAAAAGTAAGAAATTTAATATGTTTTCTTTCTATAAAGAATGTCTCACTACTACTTTAAACAACTTTTAAGATATTGTTTTGTGAAAAAAAAAAGGAATGAAGATGTTGGAGTTTGTTTAAACAATTCAATAAGACGGCATGAATGATACTTTGTCAAGTGTAAAGAAAATTGGCTTATAAGATTTTATTATTGTGAGATCATTGAATGAAAAATAAAGAATCTGATATGTTTTCATTTTGTAAAGAGTGTCTCACTAGTACATTAAACAACTTTTAAGATGTTGGTTTTGTGAAAAAAGTTGAATGAAGATGTTGGGTTTGTTTAAATAATTCAATAAGGTGGCATGAAGGATACTTTGTCAAGTGTAAAGAAAACTGGCTTTTAGAGTTTTATTGTTGTGAGATCATTGAATGAAAAGTAAAGAATCTGATATGTTTTCTTTTTATAAAGACTATCTCACTACTACGTTAAACAACTTTTAAGATGTTGGTTTTGTGAAAAAAGTTGAATAAAGATGTTGGGTTTGCTTAAACAATTTAATAAGGTGGCATGAATGATACTTTGCCAAGTGTAAAAAAACTGGTTTATAGGGTTTTAATGTTGTGAGATCATTGAATGAAATGTAAGGAATCTGATATGTTTTTTTCTATAAAGATTGTCTCACTACTACTTTAAACAGCTATTAAGATGTTGGGTTTGTTTAAACAATTCAATAAGGTGGCATGAAGGATACTTTGTCAAGTGTAAAGAAAGCTGGTCTGTATGATTTTATTGTTGTGAGATCATTGAATGAAAAGTAAGGAATCTGATATGGTTCATTTCTATAAAGATTGTCTCACTACTACTTTAATAACTTTTAAGATGTTGGTTTTGTGAAAAAAGTTGAATGAAAATGTTGGGTTTGTTTAAAAAATTCAATAAGGTGAAATGAATGGTACTTTTTCAAGTGTAAAGAAAGCTAGCTTATAGGGTTTTATTGTTGTGAGATCATTGAATGAAAAGTAAGGAATCTCACATGTCTCATTTTTAAAGACTGTCTCACTACTACTTTAAACAACTTTTAAAATGTTGGTTTTGTGAAAAAAAAGTTGAATGAGATGTTGGGTTTATTTAAACATTTCAATAAGGTGGCATGAATGATACTCTGTAAAGTGTAAAGAAGGCGTGCTTATAGGATTTTATTGTTGTGGGATCATTGGATGAAAAGTAAGGAATCTGATATGTTTCCTTTCTATAAAGACTGTTTCATTACTACTTTAAACAACTTTTAAGATGTTGGTTTTGTGAAAAAAGTTGAATGAAGATGTTGAGTTTGTTTAAACAATTCAATAAGATGGCATGAAGGATACTTTATCAAGTGTAAAGAAAGCTGATTTATAGGATTTTATTGTTATGAGATCACCGAATGAAAAATAAGGAATCTGATATGTTTTCTTTTTATAAAGATCGTTTCACTACTATTTTAAACAACTTTTAAGATATTAGTTTTGTGAAAAAAAATTGAATAAAGATGTTGAGTTTGTTTAAACAATTCAATAAGGTGGTATGAAAGATACTTTGTCAAATGTAAAGAAAGCTGACTTATATGGTTTTATAGATCATTGAATGAAAAGTAAGGAATTTGATATGTTTCCATTCTACAAAGACAGTCTCACTACTACTTTAAATAACTTTTAAATGTTGGTTTTGTGAAAAAAATTTGAATGAAAATATTGAATTTGTTTAAACAATTCAATAAGATGGCATGAAAGATACTTTGTCACGGGTAACGAAAGCTAGTGTATAGAATTTTATTGTTGTGAGATCACTGAATAAAAAATAAAAAATTTAATATATTTATTTTCTATAAATACTGTCTCACTGTTACTTTAAACAACTTTTATGATGTTTCAACTCAGTATCAATCGCTTTATTAAGACAAAGGACAACTCAGCTTTTGAATTGGAATATGTAACTGTACATACAATAATCAGTTTTTTAAATTGGTATGACTTTGTCACTTGTTACGCCATTGAATAGCTTCGTAAAACAGAATCTCTGGCCGAACCTTCCTTTCTCCACAGAATCTGACCACACTCTTCCAGTTACCAACAACCTGTGATGCACATCAATATATGTCTAAGTTCACAGACCCAACTCCTGAAAGACATCTTCTATTTCAGAAAATGCCTTTCTTCAATAGTTGAATAAAGTCCAGGTAAACTGTTTCATCTTTTTACCTCTTTAGCTGAAGCTTCATGACTAAAACTGACCCATCGGTTCTTTTTATAAGCTAGGCATATGTATTCTTCTTCTTCACCACAACCAACCTTCACATATTTCCTTTTTTTTGTGAGACTGTATCAGTGAAAATCACACAAGAAATTATAGGACCCTGTTTCAGGATTTACCATTGACACAAGCCGGTATTTTGTGCTTGGTTCTAAGCCTTCGTATAGCCTGCTCATATCTATCTCCCAGTTCAAAGCCTTTGTTGTTTCAGATATTTCTTTTTCTGTTTCATCTTTCTCCCATTCCAACACTAGTGTTGCAAACCCCACAAAACATCAACATTGTTTTATCCTCATCACACAAAACTCTAAACATAACAGGATCAAAATATTGGTCAGAAACTTACCGATCGTGAAGATAGGTGGGCATCTACTTATAATGTGATGAACAAAGTTTTGCTTTCCACAACCTCCCGTTTTAATGTCACATAACATTTCATCTTTCATCCGAATCAACTTAAGGATGTCCTCAAACTTTATATTCTGAAAAGCACACTGCATTACATAACCACACAGAAACAACTTCTTTAGTGGCAGTGTACCAATTTCTATAGGAAAGACAAAGATGGGAATAAATAAAGCACACCTTCAGGTATCTGATTGAATCTGCAGCCATGACGATTCCATAAGAACTTTGCTCTGGATAATTTGGCTTCTTTTTGCATTTGCTACAACTCATTCTTTCATATTCATCCAGTGTAAAAATATGAGTGACCACGCTTTCTATTTCTGGACATTCCCAGCAAGGCCAAAACTCAAGGATGAATACCAGTAGCTCAGCGGCATAACTTGTCTGTAAAAGAGTAAAATGAAAAACAGAATGACATTTAGACAACCAAAACTTTGCTGAAAAACAATATGCTTAGAAATTTATCTGCCACACAAACCATGGAATAAAGTTCTTTTATGGAAGCAAGCAAGTCGCTCAAGAGGCAACTGTAGACACCCTCTTCTTTCATTTGCTTCGAGACAAACGCAGTAAAGAAATTTCCTATAGCACAAGGAACTCGTTCTTCCCGGTGGTCATAAAATTGATTACGATTTTGCAACAAATACTCTTTAAGAATCTTAGTGTGACAAAGAGCCTGCAGTACCACAATTAGTCAAAAGAAAAGAAAGTAAGAATCATGCATCTCAAAACAAAGAACTACTCTTGTGCTAGCGTCTGCTTTACCTTCAGTGTCATGTCAAGAGCTGAATTATATACGGGTGGACCTTCTGCATGTGCTGCTGGCTCCAAATGTTTCAACGGTGGCTCTTCTCCAGGCATGTCTTGAAGATAGAAAATGAGAGATATGAGAACATCTCAAAACAAAGTAGTTTAGAAAATTCGTCAATTGACAAGCTCTTTTACCTTTAGCAGCTTCCTCTTGATCGTGTTCCATAGAATCTTCTTCCCTCGTTTTAGGTGATGGAGAAGTAACACTAGACATATGTAAACACGTTGTGCTCTGAGAAAACATACAAACAGTACATCAACTTGCGAAAAGACTCTAAACAAAGTACTTACCGTTCGACATTCTGATCAAGAATTCCAGGCATGCTTGTTGAGGTTCTCTGATACGCCATGAATACCATTCATTCTTACAACAGATTAAACCAGAAAAGAAATCAGGGAAGAAAATAGAGATTCCACATCTTCAACAACCTTTTTGTGTCGGCGTCTCTTCCTCTTTGACCCCGAATTCTTCTCCTTGTCTTGTTTGTTCTCGGATAAAAGCTTCAGCGGCTGTGTTGCAGCTAACTCTTCCTTGAAGAAGAGACATAAACTATGATAAAAACTACCCCTAAAGAGAAAATCAAAGTGAAGATGAAAGCTTTTTTTTGTATAAGACCTTGTTGCTCTTATTTTTCTTCTTTTTTGACTGTGATTTCATTTCCTCATCGAGTAAGCTATCTGCTTGTGCTGCAGCTAACTTGGCTTTGCGTTCCATATCTACAATTCTTTCCTACACAATCAGACACAAAATATAATATAAGGAAGACCAAATCATAGAGAATATGAAGGAAAAGTCTCTGTTTCAAACCAACCAACAAAAACTCTTTCAGGGGACGAAGGATGTAAGATCGGTAGTCAAAAACAGAAAGTCTGACGAGGTCGTTGATCAAATCAATCCTTGAGTTTTCAGTCAGAAAGATCTTTGAATCAATTAGAGGAACCTGCAAATCAATAAACACTTTTAACAACAATTTAGGTAATCAAAAAATGAGATCAAGAAACAAACCTTATCGATCATCACTGATTTCAGGTGGTCTATGGAGTTCAACACCACATCATCACTGACATTTTTAAGATCACGTATAACATTCATGCAGTCTTCTAACTCGGGAAGACCAAATTTCGGATGCAACTCTCCTTTCAGAACATCTACTACTGCAGTACAGTACAGTCTTGTTGTCAAGACAGAACTACTTGCGTCTGTCATTAAACACTTCTTTTCACATTCATCACATAGAAGAGATGCATATGTCTTCCATTGACCTTCCGGAATATTCCTTCTCCTTTCATCTTCGCCTATACACAAGTTCTTGACGTCAACAAGAACTTCAGTAAAATCTCTGACCCTGAACTTCTTTGCGTAGTATTGAGTTCCCATAGTCCTACATGTGAACTGAACGGCTCCCAGAACTGCCATCCAAATATCAAGATTGTGTGCTCTGATAGGTCTCGGAAACTGGAATTTCTCATCTTCTGGAGACTTTTCTGTTAACCAGGAGATGATATCATCGCCACTAACATTTGCCTTGGCGTAGTGAGCATTGGGATTTAGGAAACTGATTTCTCCTTCCTCATTGGACTTAGCAATCTTGCCTTGCAGCAGTCTCTTATCCAAAAGCAGAGATGAAAACTTAATGTCAAAGTCAATCTTCTCTTTAACCTGAGCACCATCGTAGATACTGTCCACTGCTCTGCAAACCAGTTCAGTAGCATCATCCCTTTCGCACTTTATGCGTTTGAGTAGGTCCAGGATTTTACTGAGTTCAGGACATTCCAAAAAGCAGATACTCTGAGGTGTTTCCACTAGGCCACACTCGGTAAGACTATGTTTGGAAACTCCAAGTTTCTCAAGATGGCTAACCACAGAATCCACCACCCATTCTATAACGCTACGTGAGAGAATCTTACGTCCACAAAAAGTCTTAAGTAGAAACCGAATCTCCTGGAGTAACTTACTGCGCTCTTCATCTGCAGCTAAAGGCAAATCTTTGGACCACCCATTCTCATATACAAACGCTTTCATATCTTTTAGTTCTACCCGAGTTTTGATCATTTCGACAGCAGCTACAGTATCCACTGGTTCCCAACCTCCATCAGATATCATACTAACCCAGGCTTCACTTACCCTTTGAGCTAGAGCCATTGCTACACGAGCTTGAAACCCTGCACCATGTTCTTGTTCAAGATGATTCTTACATTCTTCACCACTAGAGAACTCTTTCGAACAAGATCGACAAACCCAAAGCCTCCATCTTTTGTCTTTCCTATCAGAACCCAGTACTTTCTCCAAAGCATCTCGTCCCTCCCTACCATATACTCTCTGGACATAACTTTTTGAAATCCGCAATGCTTACTTTCATAAAGTCCCTTCTTTTCTCAACACTCAACCCTGACCAGTACAACTTCAATCCTCTAACCAAATCAGATTCAGTCTTGGTCTTATCTTCACTTTCCTCTGACTCCATATCTTCTGAGTTCTCGTCCTCCTCAAGGAGATAAGCTCCATTCTTGAACTCAGCGAGCTTTGACTCTGCAGTCTCGATAACATGCTCCAGATACTCTAGTTTTCGAACAGCACCAACGGTCTCGTTAGCTTGAGCCAAGGACTTCTTGTAATACAACTTCGAATCAAGCAGCTGAGCCAAGTCGAAGAGTGACAACGCCGCAACCCCTGAGAAAGGCTTGCACGCGGTAAAGATCTCAACGGAACCAAGCAAGTATGTGACTTTCAGATTTGGGTTCTCTGTTTTTGCAGCTAGGTCTCTGAAGATAGTACCTTGGAGGTAAGCAACAGGATTCTTGTCATTCCCTTTGAGGAAGAAGGACAAATCTTGGATGACCTCCAAGGCCTTGATGTAATGGCCTTGAAAGTAGAGATCTTTGGCGAGTTTGAAGAGCTTTTCTCCCTTAGCATCTGCCAGAGGAGGAAAACGATTCATCTTGCGTGTTCTTCGGAAACAGAGTAGAGGCGGGAGAATAAAAAGAAAAGCAGAGGATGATGAGTTTGTCACGTACGAGGCACGTGACATGGGCATGGCAAACTGACACTACGTAAACCGATTGAGGAATTACGTCGAGCAGCTTGTGGGCACTCATCGGTTTGGAGTAAACCAAAATGATGTGTCGATTTTGATTGAATAAATGGTGAACCAAAAGATCGTATAAGGAAACTAAAAGGCCTTTTATAATTGGGATTGCAAAATAAATGGTGTTCTGTTCATATTGGGGATTAGAATGGTGTAACGTTTCACTTTGACATTATGAACGAAGCTCTTTGAAAGCTTGTTTGGTTAATCAATCAATATTGTAAATAAACCGGGCTAGTTTTATTTGATTGACGGATCAAAGAGAAAAAATGTGAGTAACTGCCATAGAACCGAATCTGAACCGGAATGGCATTTGGTTAACATAGGTTAGGGACATGAGGGTCAAAATCGTCATTATTTATCTTTTATTGTGAACCTCTTCTTCTTTTATAGCGTCGAGACGAAGCTCGATTTTGTTGCAGAAACGCTAACTTGAACATCCATATTCGTATCTCCCTACTTTGATCTTTCCTACATATTGGTTTATGAGGTAAGCTTTCATCCTCTAGATAACGATGAATCTGCTTCTTGTTAGACTTTTTGTTGGTATCGGGGACACAGATCTCATCTCTTTCATTTGAAATTTTCTTTTTTATGATTTTTGGTTCCTATCCCTCTTGCTCTTCTGAATTGAATTTAGAGGTTTCTGGAATCTGTTAATTAGGGCTCTTGAAATCATCGAATCACTGCTAGGGTTTTGGATCTACTTCTTTTTTTTGAATCACTAATCTATTTTTATGGTCTGTCTTTTTCCTGCAGCTCGAAGGAGAAGCCCACTCTTGGGTATGTATACTTTGTTCATTTTTAGGTCAAACTGAATTTTAAAGCTTCGTATTTGTCTATTGGAAGTTGAAAGTTTATGTTTTGATGTTTATGCTTGGTATGTTTTCATCTTGTACACATTCATGTATGATTGAAGTACTTTGAAACCAAATTGCAAACCTTTCGATCTGTGGTTAAGAGAAATGTTTAGTGAAGACTAAGTTTAGAGTGGTTAGGCTGTGAATTGCTTGTTCTTTATAAATTAATCTGTCTTTAATGTGCAGAGGAACGCGGATTAAGACCCGCAAAAGGAATATTGCTGCTCCTTTGGACCCTGCTGCTTTCTCTGATGCTGTTGTCCTGATTTATCTTGATAATGCTGGTGATCTCGTAAGCAATCTATTTGTTTTTCTTCTCTATTCCTACTTGCACCTTTATCTTATAACTTTGTTGTTGCTTGTCCTATTAGGAACTTGTTGCCAAGGCTATTGAGTCATCTGATCTTAATTTCTCAAGATACGGCGATATTTTCTTTGAGGTAATTCCCCCCATATGGGTTCTGTCTCTGTGCCATATATGTCTTTCTAAGAGATAGTTTTCTCATGTCCACTTGAAGTTGTTATATTCATCTGCTCTGCTCCAACTGTTGTAAATCACTTCCTGACCATCTTTAGATTATGGTTTATATATTTCTTTAAGGGAAACTTTTTTTTTTAATTATTATTAATCGATGTATCTCTTTTTTCATGTTAAGGTTGTTTTCATTGGAGGACGTACGCAAACTGGCTCTGTGAAATCTGATGAAGGGGAACGCCATCCTTACTCTGTAATCGACTGTGAACCAAACCGTGAAGCTATCTTACCATCAGTTGTTTACATCCAGAAAATCTTGCGGAGGAAACCTTTCCTTATAAAGAACCTTGAAAATGTTACCCGTAGATTCTTGCAGTCGCTCGAGCTTTTCGAGGAAAGCGAGAGGAAGAAGCTTGCCATTTTCACAGCCCTCGCCTTTTCCCAGAAGCTCTCGGGATTACCTGCAGAGACTGTCTTCCAGCCACTGCTTAAGGATAACCTTGTTGCCAAAGGGATAGTGCTCACTTTTGTGACAGACTTCTTCAATGAGTATTTGGTTGAGAACAGTCTTGATGACTTGATTGCTATTCTGAGGCGTGGTAAGATGGAAGACAAACTCTTGGACTTCCTGCCACCCACTAAGCGGACTACTGAATGTTTCGCTGAGCATTTCAAGTGAGTTTCTATTGCTTGAACTTTACTGCATTCAACACTATCAAGTGTAGTCACTTGTACTGATACCATGTTCTTCTGATAGGTTAACTTTATGTTGATAGTTTGTTGAGTTCTTATAAATAACATAAAGTTTCTCTTCGTTCTGATTCTGTTTTTTAACCACTTCATCTTAGGATCTGTGTCCAGTCTTCTCTGATTGTTTTTTACTTAACCTGTATAACTAATGTATGTACTATTATCTTATCTTGTGATATAATAGCAAGGCAGGATTGACAGCTCTGGTGGAGTACAATGAGAAGAAAATATTTGAAGTGAAGCTGAAGGAAATAAAAGAGGTCCTTACGAGCCAAGTAACAGAGGAAATTAACATAGAAGAGGTGATTGAAACGGTGAAGCAACAGGTGAAAGATGCTAAACTGCCAGAGATTGAGGTTGTGCGTGTGATCTGGGACGGGATAATGAATGCTGTTCAATGGTCTGGGAAAAACCAGCAGCAAAACTCAAACTCTGTATTACGCCAAGTGAGTTTTTTTGTCTTTAATAAGCAAGTTTAGGTTGTTTTGGTCTTAAAGCTAATTTATTATTTGTATCTTAGGTGAAGACATGGGCTCCGCTTCTGAACACGTTCTGCAGCAACGGGAAAATGGAGATGGAGCTGATGTACAAAGTACAGATGCAGTGCTATGAGGATGCAAAGCTGATGAAAGTGTTTCCAGAGGTAGTGAGGTCTTTGTATGAGCTTGATGTGCTTGCTGAAGACACTATTCTCCACTGGTATCGCAAAGGGAGCAACCCTAAGGGCAGGTAAACTATTTTTTAATGTTTTATCAATATGACTCACCACCCTTGCCTCTTAGTAATGTTGGTGTGGTGGGTTTTGTAGGCAAACGTTTGTGAAGGGATTGGAGCCGTTTGTGAATTGGCTTGAAGAGGCTGAGGAAGAAGAGTGAGTGAGTGACTAAGCAACCGAAGACAATCTGTTTCTCTTTTCCTTATATCTATTTGTTATAAAACATAAGACTATGATTATCTTAGTGCATTTGGAGAACACGAAAGTCAGATGCTTGAAGCTTTTCTTAATGGATTGTTTGTTTGTTTATTTATGTCTTTAACCTCTTTTGAGTTCTGTTATGTTTCTCTTATGTTTAGGCTCCAAACATAAGAGAACTCACAAAATCAATTAAAAGTCTCTTAGAAAAGAAAACCTTATCCAAAAGCGTGGTCTTAAATTTAAAAGCCACAAAAGTGAGAAACTGGACATACATTAACACCTTATAGCCACACATTCAACAAAAGAATCATAATGGAAATATGGCTACTTCCTCCTCCTCCTTCCTCGTCCCTGCTTCTCCTCCCTCCACCTCCCTTCTCCGGCGCTTCTTCCGCCCCTCTGTGCTTTCTTCTAAGAACCTCCACCGTCTTCCCCTAGGTACATCATTCTTCTCTTGTCTATGTATAATATAGTTGGACTTTTTTTGTTTAATGTGATCTTGATGAGTGATCTCCCCAGTTTGAAAGCCCTAGTTTATATAACAGAGATCTGTGATCTCACATTCTACCTTCTTTCTTTCTGTTTGGTTGGTTACTCTGCCTAATACAATCTCAAGGATATAAGATTTATTTTTATGCATGCATGTGTGGACTCGACCAATCTATTCATTGTATATTAATCTCACAATGGACTCTAATCCCATCTTACTAACGTAACTATCTCGTCCTTCCTATCAGTTTTGAATAGTTCAAGCAGGACTGAAGTATCCGTTGATAAATCAGAAGCAGATAAGCTTGTCGATAAGATTGACTTCGGAGAGCTATGCAATGAGTTTGAGTGTACAAGTAGCCCCCAGGTCGAGTCCACTGCTAGGCAACTTGCTCGTGACATTCTTGAAATCAGGGAAAGCAATCGTGCCTTTGCTTGCTATGCAGTTTCTGTTAAATTTAAGGTACATTATACGTTATATATATATATATATATATATGATTCAATACTTTTTACCTGGTGATTATATTCTTCCATCTTCAAGCACTCTACAACCAGATTTCTAGTCACGTTCTTGTCTTTTAGGCAGTTCATGCTACGGAATAAGAGTTCTTACCTGTTTTAACTACGGTTGAAATGAGTTTTAGTTCATGAGTAGAAGGACATCGTCCTTGCATCAAAAAGAGAAGCACCAACTTTAAATTTTAAAGGATTTTATATATGTTTGGTGAAACAAATACTTGTTAGTTTTCATTATCTCCTTTGTAATCTTCTAAAATGTTACTTGGCAATAAGTAAATACATCGTGACTGATAGTGATTGCAGGATTCGGTTAGAAGTTTTACAGGTCGTGAGAAGTATAAAAGACCAATGTGGATCACTAGTGGGTTAGAGAGTCCCACTGTGGTGAGAAATTTTCCCCACCTTTAATGTTTTTGGTTACAAGTAATGTTATTTCCCACCCCTTCTTACTTGTGCATGTATGGTCTCTATGTGTAGACGGTACAAGAAATGGTGATGTTATCAACCAGCGTCTTGCGTATTAGATGGACAGTGAAAGGCAAACCCAAATCAATTCTTGCTGCTGTGAGTGGAGATATGGTCATCAAAGTCAAATCTGAATTTACTCTTAACCAGATCAGTGGACAAGTGATTGAGCATGAAGAGTCTTGGGACTCATCCTCATCTTCCCCTATTGCTCAAGCCTATTTCTGGTCGTCTCGTCGCCTCTTTGCTGCTTCTGAATCAGCTAAAGACTTGGTCGATGCCACCAAAGACATAACCGCCACTTTCACAGCTAGGAAAGAGGATACAGAGATATATCGTGATCCAACTGATCCAACTAAGGTCAGCTTCCACTAACAGTGCTCTTAACTAACATAGTCCTCTATCTACTTGTAAGCTAAGAGAATGTTGTTAATGATGCAGTATTTCCAAAGAGACGACAGCTTGGAGAGAGATGTATATCAGGTTGCACTGTTTCTGGCAGTTGTCTACTTTGTTGTACAGTTCTTGAGGAACACTCTCTAATTTGTCTCTCATTTCTCTATGGCATATAGTGTAAATGTCTATACATTGTTGTATATGATCTGTATTAAAAACAGAACAAGAAAATAGAGTTGTCTTTGTGTTGGGAAGACTTGTTACATTATTTCATCTTCTTTCACCATACATCACCAAAACAATGCTCATATAATGAAGTAAACGACACTGCGATGAATGTTGCCAAAATTGTAAGAAGCTTTTCGACCATCATCAAAGGAGGAGCTGTTGAGAGATACTAACAGTTATGATATGTATACTATTAACTTGTTCTAGAGCACCATGTCTACGAGAGAGTAAAACCAAACACATTTATGGACTGGTTCCAATATCCATAGATAGCTTAGCTGGCGCCAAAGCATACCTAGCTCATAGTAATGTTTGAGACTACCCCCATGTTGTACATAACTTTTGCACTGGTGCAACTAGGCATGGGCGTTCTGGGGCCCGTCGGTTTCGGTTCTGTTAATTTCGATATTATGTTCATTAGTCCCATTCGAGTTTTACTAATTATCGGGTCGAGTTCGGTTTCTTCCGAATTCGGTTTGGATCAGAGTATAACCAATGTTTGAAATAGTTTAAAAAAATGATTAAAAATCAAAAATATATAAATTATTCACAAATCTAATTAAAAATTAGTTATTTTGATTAACTAAAAAGTATTCAAAATAACAAATAAAACAAACTACAAAAAAAAAATTATATACTCTAAAATATTCAAATCACTTAACATATTAAACTAATTTCGGATATCTTTAGATTTTACTTTGGATTTCGGTTCGGTTCGGGTTATAACCAAATCCCAAAGTACTAAGCTCATAAGTCTCTTTCGAATATATTTGTATAACATTTCGGATTGGGATAAAAACGCTCATGCCTTGGTGCAACTTCTTTCATAATCTCAACCTTCCTACTTGGTATTTATCACATCAAATTTGATTTTTGACCCAAACCTGAACTTCCATGTGGGCTCTAAAAAATAAGAACCTCAGCAACCTGCCCAAGTTTAGAATTAAAGCCCATACTTGGAAATGAAAGTCCAATATTTGTCAATATTCTGATATTTTCATTATTTATTTTCCATATTTTATTTGATACAAAGAAGAAAAAAAAATCGCGAGAACACCCGGTTGCTCCGACACCACAAACATAACTCTAATCAGAAGAGAAGAGACAGGAAAACCCCTCTCCTCGTTTTGTCGCGACCTCTCTCCCGCCACGGTAATGGCTCTGAAGGCTTCACCGGTCGCCGGAGTATTCACTCCTCTTCGCCCCACTGCTTCCACTTCTAATCGCCCTTGTACCCTCAGGCTACTTCCCCTCCGAACATCCTTCTTCGGAAACTCCGGTTCGTCTTTCTCTTATAGCTTGCTTGTTGTTTGATTACTCTGAAGGAAAAAAGTAGTGAACTTGATTGGTTAGAGAACAGTTTGAAGTCAATTGATTATGATTTTATAGGGTTTCTTTTCTCAACTCGACAGTCATCTCTTTTACATAGAATAGATATATACGGTTTGTCTTGATTCAGACATGTTCTTGTCTTACCTTTTCTCTGTACTCAGAGTTGAACTCAAGTGGAATTGCAGGACATATGCTGATTGTTGTTTTTTTATTTCTTTTATAAAAGGTGGAGCTTTGAGAGTGAACGAGCTCAGATTAGCTTGTGGTAATAAATTGAAGTGCAATGCTCATGGTGCTACGATGAATCTTTTTGAGAGATTTTCTAGAGTCGTCAAGGTATCTTTTATAACCTTTCTCTGATTCTAGTGTATTTATTTGCTTTTTCTTTGTAATGCATTTGGAGTTCATTAATCACTTCATGTTTGTTTGAATAAGCAAAGTCGTATGCCAATGCACTTATAAGCTCCTTTGAAGACCCGGAGAAGATCTTGGAGCAAACTGTTATTGAAATGAATAGTGATTTGACCAAGATGCGTCAAGCCACTGCACAGGTCTTTTTTTGATGTTTTTCTTCTGAGAGTTTATAGTTTTGGAGAGTAGCTAACTTGTGTATTATCAATATAAAGGTGTTGGCATCACAAAAGCAGCTGGAGAACAAATATAAAGCTTCAAAGCAGTCTTCTGATGATTGGTATGTTTGTTTGAGCCTGGATCCTTACTTTTTTACTTTTATTCTTTACTTAGCTGATTATTCTTGTATCTTATACGCTTAATTAGGTACAAAAGGGCACAACTTGCTCTTGCAAAAGGAGATGAGGATCTTGCACGTGAAGCCCTTAAACGAAGAAAGTCTTTTGCTGTAGGTTATATCTGTTCATTCTCTTGTTCTTCAGTTTTCTCTTTGTTTTTCAACTATGCTTATTCTAACAAGTGAAAGAAGCCCGGGACTTTATCTTTTGAGGAATTTGAGGCTAATATCTAGATTTCTGCAAAGTTTAGAAAGAAGGAGGTTGTGAAAGTAAAAAGTAAAAATTTAGAATATCCAATCCACGTATACACTAATTCTCCTCATGACTCTCCAAGTAGCTTCAAATAGTTGTCTGAAATGTTGAACTTGTGTTAATCCTTTTCAGATGCAACAGAACTTGGCAGTGTTTATAATTACCAGTATTCTTTTAATATACTTTCTTTGTTTTGTGCTGTTAAGGTGGTTTCAGTGTCAGAGGAAATAAATTTGGACATATGCAACACTACGCCTTCAGAAATTAAGCTATTCTGTGTTTGTACATATTGGGAATGATTCAATGTCGGAAGGAATAAGAATTTAACATATGTAGTAGCATTGTGTACAGAGCCAGAAATGATCCTTTTGTGTTTTCTACATATTAGGATGACTATTGTCGTTGATTTACTGTAATTTATGAACTTTTGATTTTGTTCACTTTTATCTTAACAGGACAATGCTGCTGCTCTGAAAACTCAACTAGATCAGCAAAAAGGTGTTGTCGACAATCTTGTTTCAAATACGAGGGTTAGTTAAACCATTTTATCACATATATTGTCAATTTAAACTTTGGAATTCTTTAGGGTTATAGTTGAATAAAATTTATCATCATTGCATTGCTCAACAAAACAAAGAACATGTGTACATGATTTTCTTCATGCCACCATTACATTAGAATGCCTTAGGACGAAGTTTGGTTCTTGGAAAATTGAGTTTGGTAAATGTTTGCTTTTACCCTCTTTTCTTTGCAGCTATTGGAGAGCAAGATACAAGAGGCGAAAGCAAAGAAAGATACGCTCCTTGCACGTGCTCGCACTGCTAAGTTTGTATTATATCCCTATTATCCTTCTTTACATCTTCTATGGGATGTATAGAATGCCTTTTCTCGGTTTATATCTTGTCACAATTCTTCTCTTTCTCTGATTGTTACTAGGACTGCAACCAAAGTGCAAGAGATGATAGGGACAGTGAATACAAGCGGTGCTCTATCAGCCTTTGAGAAAATGGAGGAGAAAGGTACAATCTCTTGATTCTCCAAATTAAGCAAAACTTGTCTATGGATCACTTCTGAGATCGAAGTTTGGCCTGTAGTTAGGAGGAGAATAATAATTTACCGACTTACTCATTGAAAGTGAGTAGAGAGCTCGCTTTTTACAAAGTTGTGATACTTTCTCTCTGTAAGCTAAAGTACTTGATACCTAGGCAACGAGGTTACGGAGTTATGGTGCTTCAGATTCTGGGAAACGTGGATGAAAATTAGTCTTGTAGTCACCTAATGCAAAACAGTGGAACGCTAATATCGAGTGTGTAATGCGCCGTCATAGAAGAGGACTAACTCATAAATCCTTAATTGTCTTTGGCTGTTTCTTGAATATGCTTATGTTCTGGTTTATAGTATGCATCAGTTTCTTCTTTTGATATATGCTTATTGTGGAGAAACTAACATCGATTAAGTGCTTGACAGTGATGGCTATGGAGTCTGAAGCAGATGCACTTACTCAGATTGGAACAGATGAACTCGAGGGAAAGGTTGGTTGTTGATCTCTTGTCTTATTGTATACTGTATGCTTAAGACAACCATCTTGACATTAAATTGTTCTTTTTTGTGTGCCTTGCAGTTTCAAATGCTTGAAACTTCATCTGTGGATGATGATCTTGCAAACTTGAAGAATGAGTTGTCCGGAAGCTCAAAGGTTTCTGATACGCTGCTGATCTTATTTTGTTTCTTTGACTTCATAATCTCACGACTCCCTCCTGAGAATATTGATTTAAAATATGCATATGATAGTTATCTCCTGTTTACATGATATGATGAGCAGAAAGGAGAGCTTCCTCCAGGGAGAAGCACGGTGGCAGCAAGCACGGGATACCCGTTCAAGGACTCTGAGATCGAGAACGAGCTTAAACGAATTGCGAAGGAAAGCTAACGAGTTTTAGGGCAACTGCTGTTTCTGAGTTGTTACTGGTTAACTTCTTTATGTAAACTATTTTTGTTTCTTGAAGAAGAAAAAACACCAAAAGCATGTGTTTGGTTATATAAGTAAATATCCAGCCACCTAAACTTCATTTATAACTCGGTTGAATTGTATTTTCATCTAAATCACTGGTTTTGAATGGATCATCCTCTGGGCATCACACATCTTTTACAGATACAAAATCGAGCTCAGCTTAGTGATTTAGATGCTTAGAGCGAGTCTGAAGGTGTTGCAGAAACCGATCTTTAATCAGCCTCAATTCAAGGCTCGTCCTAAGTCTCTAGTCTTTTTTTTTTCTTTTAATTCTAAACTGGATTAGCCAAAAGGCATGTTACAGGGGTCATAACCCAACGATTGCAAAGATATAATCCCCGAAACAAACATATTGATTGAATTATATTATTACTGTAGTCTATATTAACAATTCCTGAAGGGATTAGTACATATATATATAACCTAAATTAAAATTGCTTGAATTATATTATTACTTTTCAAAAATACATATTAATACACAAAATTTTAAATGTTGTATTCAAATCTTTAGTTGAATAATAATAGATTTCAAATCTTCTAATGAATAGATTATAAATATAAAAACCAATGACACTAATTTTTTAAAAAATTGACTTAAGACAATTTAAATATGATAACCAATACAAAAAAACTTTAATATTAAATTTTCAACCAGTCATTGAATAACAATAGATTACAATATCTCTATAATTGTTTTTAAATTTACTGTTGAATAACATCATTAACAGTTAAATTTAAGATTTAGTGATTATTGTTTAAGATTTAATATTTTGGCAATGTCATTGGATTTATATACTTCATAAATGAGTATTATTGTTTCAAGAACTAGATTAGTTTTTTTTCATTGCAAATTTAAAGTATTTTATGAAGATAGTCATATTTTAAAAGTAAATTGAAAAAAATTGTATCAAATTTAGAATTTCATTTCAGTTTAACCAAATTTTAGTGGGGGTTATTGGATCTTGCATTTTAGTAGATTTGAAAATCTAAACTAAATCAAGTGTTATTGGTTCTATGATTTTAAAATTTATATTATAATCATGTGTTATTGGTTTCCTGATTTATAAATTCTAATTTAAATCAGGTGTTATTCAATCATCCGGATTTACTAATGGATTTGATTTCATAATGGATTTGCATGGATTTCTTTGTTAAAAATACAAAGAGTCAAATCCGAGAGAAAACCTCCGGATTTGTAAATACAAATTTGTTAGATTTAAAAATCAATATATTTTACATTAATTCGTAAATACCATCTAAATTTCTAAATACTCTAAAGTTTTTTTTTGTGTGTTTTGTTTTTTTGTTGTAAGAGTCAAAACTAAACCCAGATTCGCAAGTTTGCTCCACAACATTGATCTTCCACAAAGCCAAAACTCCATCCATCTCCGGCAACAACAACAATGGCGAAGCTCACACCTTTCATCATCTTCTTCCTCTTATCCTCTCTCATCATCTCCTCATCCCTCGCTTTCCAATCAGACGAGCTCCTCGTTGACGACGACGAGTTCGGTCTCGAAGGAGCAGCCAAAAAACCCCAATCCTCCTCGTCTCCTTCTCCCACTCTCCGCAAACGTTACTCAGATCCAGATCTCGATTCCAAAGTCCAATTCACTCTCGAACATGCCTTCGGCGACTCCGGTTTCTCCCCCGCCGGCACTTTCTCTGCTCGCCTCAAATCATGGAGCCATGGCGGAAAGGTTCTTCTTTTATGGAGTTTCATGTTTTGTTTTTAATCAATCCTATTGAGATTCACTTATCATTTTAGCTAAATGAGTAGCTGTGACACTAAGTTTTGATCTTTGTGTGGGGGTGTAGACTTTAACGAAGCTGAGATTCTCAAGGAATGGTTTCTCTGATGAAGAGAAGGATTCATTCAAAGTAAATATTGTTAAAGTTGTTTTCTTTTTCTTATGTTTCAGCTGGAGTAGAGAGGTATAATGGTTTTGTTTGGAACCTGTTTTTGTAGAATCTGTTGAAAGGAGATGACTTTTATAGGATTAGAGTTCCTTCCAGTGTGATCTCTCCACCAGGGAAAGAGTTTGTGGTTGCTTCTGTCAGAGCTGTAAGTCTATCTCTACCTTTTAGGTTTTGATTTTTTGGTATTGCTTTCTCAGGTTTAGTACCTTGTTTCATGTTCGCTTCATATAAGACACTTTCTTTGTAACCATGGTGTTGTTAACTTTAAAGACCAGTTCATTTAGTTTCACTCATTGAACTCCTAATGGGTTTTCTAGTACTCTTTCGAGACAGGAGAGTACTAGTTCTGGTTTTGGATGAAATGATTAGTAGTTCTCTCAGCCAATTTTGTTTCTAGGCCAGGCTGCAAATGAGAAAACCTAGAAAGTAGAATCATTGAGATTTGTTCAAGTCGCAGACTCACAGTCTTCTCCACTTTGGCTTCCTTCTTTTCTTTTATTGCTCTCCCGGATGTGTCTGATTTTTAAATAATGTACATGTTTGATTACAGAGATGTCTACCACGTGATGGCTTGGATGAGCATTTCGTTATTCACATGGTAAAAGGATGTTTCTGAGCTCAAATTTCTGTTTGCACCTAACTGTTTTAGCTACTCTGCGATATGACAGATAAATTTGGGACTATTGAGTATGAATTTGAACTATGTTTGCAGGAAGGTGCCAACATCTTGGCAGTAAGTTATGGTTCTCTTGGGGCGTGTCAATATCCTCGACAGTTCAAACTTGTATGTGAAGGATCCTACCCCATCTTATCTTTCTATTTCAAAATCTATCTGAGACAAATAAAACATGGACTTATCCACCCTTGCATATATGTAACTGAGTAATGATTTATCCGCGTACCATTTATTTCCAGGATTTAACATATTTTGAGTCATAGTATGGAGAACGAAGGTTACATTATTGTGAGAGCTTCTAATTTGTGTTTGTTTATTTGGCTTACTGTAGCCAGCAAAATGGTCTTTCAACTCCCACACAATTCTGAAGAGCAGTGAGCAGGCACCAAGGTAGAAAACGTTATTTGTATTTTTCCTGCATTAAATATCCCGAACCTGCTCATTGATAGTTTTCATATGTTCTATTTACCATACAAAAAGTTATCGGTCCATCAAGTTATGTGTATAAATCTCTGCCTGGCTGTTCCACAGAACTCCAGTATTCACTGAGGAGATTCTTGGCGGTGAGAATGCAGAGGGCGAAGTTGAACCACCACCAGAGAGATCATTTTGGGCGAAATATGTGAGTGATGCATTAAAAAGAAAAAAACTGTGATGATTCCTTGTATTTTAGGCCTTGATGTAAATTTTCTTATGACACTCCCAGTGGATGTACTTGATACCATTGGGACTCGTAGTGATGAACGCCGTGACACAAGCAACAAACATGGCTGAAGGACAAACAGATGGTCAAGCAGGAGGTTCACAAGTGCAGCAATCAGCCCGGAGAAGATGATTTCAGTTTTTACTTCACACAAAGCAATCAAAGGTAGAACAAATTTATTTTCACTGATCCTATGTGAATTTATAAGTCAAATGTGTCTTTTAAATGAGAGATTAGATCCGTATGTAATTGTTAGCTTTTGTTGTTGTTGAAGCTGCATGCAACTGGTAAGAGATGAAGATTCAACAGATCTCATGTCTTGGGCTTCTTGGCAGTGTCTTCATGGAAACCATCTTTTCATCATTTGGTTTTTATGTAATATTTAGTTTTCATCCAGTATCGGTTTTGTTTGTAAACAACAAACGGGAAATCATAACTGTTCAGTAAAACAATCTTATCCTTTTCACTCTATGTCTTCTCTAAGCCTGTCTCTCTCTTGTTACATCGGATTAGCTCAGACTTATCAGTTCCACTCCTCGGGTGAGGCTCAAAGTCAGAGTTAGTTATGGACTCTTGAGAGCATGAGTAGTCTGAGATTTGATCCTCTTTTGATCTAAGTTAAGGTCTGGTTTTATCTGTTGTAGACTGCTCTTGTTATATGAACATCATTCCAGTAAAAAAGAAAAACATTTTGGATTCTAACTTTTGAGAGACGAAGCAGCAATATTTCAAGGATTATCAAATGCAACGAGTGCCTGATGCATCATTATACATCATAAGATTGTCAAGAACAGTAAATTCATGCAAAGAACACATCTAATACTCATGAAACAAAAGTAGAGCAAAAAGGAAAAAAAAATGTTTGTTTCTGTTCTTCTTTTATTGGGCTTAACCAAATACGCCGACACAGCAGAGGCATGATGCATGACACTGAAGAATATGGTGGTTCTCTTTAAGTAGCCTGAGGATGAGAAGCAATGAAGTCAACGGCTTGAGCGACGGACTGAATCTTATCAGCTTCATTATCAGGGATCTCAAATTTAAATTCTTCCTCCAATGCCATCACAAGTTCCACACTGTCCAAACTGTCTAACTCGAGATCGTCTTTGAAATGAGCTTTTGGTGTTACCTGCAACAACAGCAACAACACGGAGTTTTAAGCCTAGTTATATGCAGTAGCAGACTAGAAACACACTAAGGTTGCAACAAATGAAGTTACTTATGTTGTTTCCTTTTGATCTAATTCAAATACATTACATAAAACACCCAAAAGTATCTATCATTCATTCAGCTAAACTTCAAGATATATAACTCATCAAACACACACCTTTTCACAAAAAAGAGAAAGCAGCTTTAATAGAGAAAATGAATATCTTATAACTTTCTTTTCTGCAAGTTTGTTATGCCGAAGAAATTTAGGAGAGCTCGACCTAATCGAAGAGAGTGAAATGAAAGACAAGCTATGGAGATGAGAAGAAGGCAATCAAATGCATAAACTCGGCTTGGACAAAAGAAAAGGTAAAGCTTGTTATTCATCTCTTACTGAAGAATAACACATAAAAGGCTCACTAAATAGTTTCGAACCCTCTGTGACTGTGACAAAGATGCATAGCTCTTAAGCGTAAACAAGAAATAATAGCAAATCTCCACACTGAAGTAGTGGAGAGAAGAGAACTAGTATGAGTAAAATAAGTCTATGCGCATACACATATGTGAGCACAATGAATAGTATTAACAATACAATTAGTTTTCAGCTTTGTTCTAGCAAGTATCCTTAGCTCGCAATGAATAACACTCCATCTGTTTCGAAAAACCCATGTTTTTTAAAAAAAAAATGGTATCAAAAATACATTTTTTTATATTTTCAACGTATTAATTAATGGTAAATTTTAAAGTATTTATTAAAATCTTATTGGTTAAAAATTATACAGAATATTTAACTATGCAAAATAATGCATTAGTAAAAATTTATATGTTCTCATAATGAATGTGAAAATTCTAAAAATACATTTTTTGGAAGCGAGTGAATATCTAATAAGCACTAAACCCAATCAAAGCTTGTTCTTTGATCTAATCGAACCAAGTAACGCATTTCACATTGATAACCAGCACAAAAAAAAATCAGATAAGCTTCGATTCTAAAGTCATCCCAACAAGCAAAGCAGAATCACAAACGAAAATGAAAGTTAGAAATGGATCGGATACCTTTGATTTATCGACTCTTTGGAAGTTTTTGACGACAGAGATCACCCGATCTGTGACATCGGATTTGTCTAGAAACGATCCTCTTACTTCCTCCGAGAAACGGCGAAGGAGTACGGTGAAAGGCAGTGCTGCTTCTCGAGCGCCGATTGATGGATTTACGTTGACTCTAAGGTGTCGAAGCAGAGCATTTCTCGCCGCCATCGCTAATGTTTCAGTTTGCAGAAGATGGAAGACAAGACAACCCTAGAAGCCTCTCTCGATAGAGATTTAAGAGATCTGCTTATTTGTTAGATTCCGAAACGACGTCGTAGTCTATGTACTGGGCTATTTTTCTTTTGTCGCCTTTATTGTTAGGCCCAATTAATACTGGGCTCACCTATCTTTATATCCACTATCAATTGAAAACAAGTTAAGTAGAATAGCCACGTAAGGTTTTGTTTTGGAATTTTTTTTTTAAATTAAGTTTTGGAATTTTTTTTAAATTAAGTTTTGGATTTTTATTTTAATCCTAATTTGTTTGAAAATAATTTAATATTTCTATGATTGTATTTGGCATTATTATCTTTAATGGCGTTCATCTTTTAAATAATAAAAGGATGATTCTATTAATCAAATTGTGATGTAACAAAGTCATGATGATTCAAGAATATTTTTTGTAGCCAAAATTTGGACCATCGTCAAAATATATGGGTTGCAAAAAAAGAAAAAGAAATCATCAAGATATGTGAAAATTGTATGTGTATGGAAGTAATGTACTCAAAAGTCACAAGGCTATCTATTTGCCACGATGTGTTAAATTTTTGTCATTGGCCAACGAAGCTGTATTGGTTTATATACTTTTCTGTGTGCTATCTTCTTCACTGCAATGTTTAATCACCAAATCAGCTTTAGGAGAAAATGTCATTTCACTCATTTGTTACCTAAAGAATCTGATCCAAAAAATAAAGAAAGAACACGCTGTTTTGTTACAATTGGTAAGAGCATGCACATCAATGAACTCCCTCTTCGGGTTCATTGAATCATTTTTTTATTATTAAATTTTTTTAAAAAAAAATAAAAATAAAATAAAATAAAAAATTTAGACTAATCCCGAGCCGTCACGTGTTGAACCTCATGAGAGAGGGGTTCACCGGAGTGAACTTTAGGAGAGAGGGGTTCATAGGTTTTGGTTATTTTATTACTCCCTCTGTTTCATAATAAGTGTCACTTTAGGTTTTTAATTTTGTTTCAAAAAAGTGTCATTCTACAATCCCAATGCAATTTTGTACATTAAATCTAATTTTTACCCTTTTGAATAGCCAATAGATTTTTATTTAAATTATTCTCATTTAATTAATCATACATTAAATAAGGATATATTAGTCTATTATACATACTTCTTAATCTCTGTGAAAAGTGTCAAAATGACACTTATTCAGAAACGGAGGGAATATTTTTTTTTCTTAATTTTCGTGTAAACTCCTCCCATGAACCTTCAATGTACATGTTCTAAGGTTTTTCAATATATTTAATTCGATAATGGTGTGGTAATGAAGTGGTAATTAACAAAATAATATATAAGGACCCCACATATTCCATAAAACAAAACATTTTTGTGCCAAATAATATTAAATGTTTACCAAAGTAGCTCAAGCGAAGTAGGACGAAGAAGAAGAAGAGTGAACCAATAAGTCATTCACTACTTTACAACTCTTTCACAAAGAAAGACAAAAAGATGAGAGCTTTAGAAGTGTTGAAGGTCTCTATTGTGATGTGGCTTCTTTGCTTCTCTATCTTCTTCACTTCCAGTCTCCAGGTGAGTGTCTTTCTTCTCATCTCTGACCCATTTACTTCTCAATTTGACTTCTTCTCTTAGATCCTCTCCTCTTTCCATCTGGGTTTATCAGAAACTACTGAAAAATTGAATCTTTGATTTGGTAACCGAAGCTGATTTTTCAAAGTTTTGAGCTTTATTTCATTTTAGAAAATGGGTATTTCAGATGCATTCAGGGGTCTGATTGGATTAATATTTGTTAGGCAAATGAGCTAACAGCACCATCTAAAGAAGAAGGAGAGATGAGGATGGTGCCATTGATGGAGGAGAAGTATATGGTGATGAATGAAACAAGAAGGAAGCTTGGGAGTTTCCAGATATGTTCAGTTTGTACTTGTTGTGGAGGTGCTAAAGGTCTTTGCTTGCCTTCACCTTGTTGCTTTGCAATTAACTGCAACATCCCTAATAGACCCTTTGGTTATTGCTCCTTCACTCCCAAATCTTGCAACTGCTTTGGTTGCCACATCTGAGATCTTTCACTTGTAAGCTTCTAAATTTATACTTCTTTTTGGGCTCTTCTCATTTCCTTTTTTGATGGGTTTTAATTCATTCAGGGGGCAGAGAAAAATTAAATCAAACATTTTGATTTTCATCTGCAAAGTGTGGAAGTGAAGAAAAAGAAGGAATCTGTGTTCTTGGTTTGGTTCTTTTTTTTTATATATTTTGTTCATAATTCCTATATTCAGCTCTTCATTAAATTTCATTACCTACTATCTTCAGCAACATCATCATCCTCATTAATTTAATTATCTTCTTTTTGCATTGCCAGTCTGTTAAAGAAATTAGGGTCTTTTATGGAGGATCTTGTTCACACTTCAAGCTAGATTTGTTTTTTTCTTTGCCTCCTCTTCAATCAATTTATGTATCTGTTTTTTTTTTCCTTCTTCTGTTTACTCATGGGTTAGTATTTTATCACCAAGATTGTACTTGTAGCATATTTTGGGAAGAGTCTTTTTGTTATGTTTTGTTTTGTTAAGTTGGCAATTGGAAGATTAATATGGTGATGATGGTGTTGATGGTGATTAGTGATGTTGAAGCTGGCTGTTAAAGCTAAGTCTTTTGTGATGAGTGATATGTTAAGAATATTAAGAAATGGATAAAGTTTAAGTAATTAGTGCTCTGTTCTGATTTGATAAGATCGAAGTGCTCGTTAGAGTTTAAAATAGACTCAAATGAAAAAAGTATTTTGAGTAAAAAACAAGTATTCAGCTTCAAGTGAACATCTTGTCATTATCTTTAAATATGTTTATTTACTGAAAGTGTAAAGAGACATTGTTATTGTAATAAGTGATGTTTGAATCAAATGTTTGTCTAATTTTATTCTCTTTCCCCTCTCTCTTAGCATTTTTAATCGGCAAGATCTGGAATTAATTACTAATTGTTCATTATTATTCTGTTGTCACACATGCCACATCAAAAAGTTGTCTAGTTTAGAATTAGTCAATGTTGGTGGTATGACTTTGATCATATCAGTTTCTTAGTGATTGCCTTTTTTTTAAAAAAATTAAGAAAGATTATATTTTAGTTTTTTAATATTATTTTTGGTCGAAGTTTATTAATATATATGCATAAGATGATTAATGGATGAATAATGTGTGATGTTGGTTAATGCTTGTTGCTAACAATGTTAATTTCTTGTTGATATAATGATAAGTGTGAAAATAGTTGAGATAGTAAGTATGTCATGCTAGTATCTTAAGAAAATGTATGTTAAGATTTGTGTGTGTACGTGTGTTCATCATAGATGTGAACCACAAAACACAATATTTTTTTTGTTGGCTGCACAAGAACAGGACATGAAATGAATTAAATATCTAGATGATAAATTAGTATAACATCTTAATGGAACAAGCATGGCTTGTGACATTCTTGTATAATTTTAAACTCTATATCGAAGCCCATTGCTATAAGAGCACCTCATGAGGGTTTTTAATTCCGGAATTATCAAAATACACACATATATATATATATATATATATTAGTAGTATTTAATTGTGGAGTTCTTAACTTTACAACAAATTCAACCAAAAAGTTTTTTGTTCGTGAAGTTAAGAATCCAACAACTAAATAATAATATAAATGTATATATACATATATATGTATTTTGAGAATCCCAGAACTAAAAAATTCTATTGGAGTTATTCTAAGTTGTCAACTAATTTGCCGGCCTTAGAGAAAGCTCAATTTGGTTTGAAAAATAAATTTTATCTATTTTTGGTAATTACATGTTCATTGAACTTAGATATAAATAATTGTAGAGTATTTGGTTTCAAGCTCAGTAATTAAAACCGAAAGTAATAACAATAGTTTCAGTTCACTCTCCAAATCTCATTTACACACTAAGAATATATATATTGTCAACATATTCAGAATATAGTGGTGACTTAGTCCAATGTGATAGGAGTCAAAAAGAGACAGGTTGCAATGAATAAACTAGTAAGTGCAGTACTAGTATGTTTCTCCATTTGCATGAGTAAGTAGGTTAGAAAGTTGGGAAACCACATTTAATCTCCAATCGTATAATTAAAACTAAAAAGTCATGAAAGACAAAAATCTTGCATTTTGATTGTGAATCAAAGTTCTGATTGCCAGATCACATGGTAAAATGATCATACCAGTATTTTCAACCATCTTTTTTTGGTTTGGTCAACTTGAGGGTTTATTAAATACATTTGGTGGTGTATTTAATATCTAGAGCTAACTTCAGGAACCTCTCTATATGTTTTCAAAATATGTCAAAACAAAACAGACCCCATTCCCATACACTTGTTTTATTTAGCCACAATAGCCAGCTTGTATTATTTGTAATATGTCAAAAAGAAAACAATACAAATCTGTTTATACTATAATATCAACAACAGTTCACATAGTAATGAAAGTAGAAGGCTGTTTTGTAACAGCAGCTAAGATCTCTCCATATCCCACAACTCCAACAAGAACATCATCATCATCATCAGAATCAGCCTATGTAAACCCAAACATGTGTGGCTCTATGAGACAGCATCTGAGACATAACCGCAGCCAATGAGCTCGATGTTTTGCAAGTTAACAGCGCCCTTCTTTCCCTGTACATTCTCCTGCCTATGCTCAATCTTGTTGGATTATAACCGATGCTCCTGCTACTAAATTTCTTGGCCTTTGTTGTTGCTGTTCCCTTCTGCTCTCCTCCTTCCACTAATGAAGTTTGGAGGAAGTCTCTGAATGATCTTGATGACATGTTGTCCTCAACTCCCATCACAGACTGTCCTGCATATAGATTAGCTAGCGCCCAAGCTGCAGCCAGATAATAACATTTCCATAGCTTTGAAGCTGAGACTTCTCCTATTGTCATGAACTGTTTTTCGTTTTTCTATTTGTTCCAACATGGCAATCGCGCTAGACTCACATGGTGGCCTCAATGGCTGGAAGAGAGGCTTCAATGAAGTTGTAGTCACAAGGAGCTAATGCTCCAAAGACACCTATAAGGAAGCGAATCACATCTTCCCTTGAAAGACAGCAAAACTTGTCCCGGCTTGAAGGCTTGGAAGTAGCAGGCCTGTTGGAGTCAGCGGAGAGATCACTGCTACTGCTAGAGTTTTCACTGTTCTTCAACCATTTTCCGTTGTAAAGAATGGAGAATCTCTTGCTCATACCTCTCCAAACAACGCTTTTGGGAACCAGAAGACGTCTCACTCCTTGTTTCATCATCTCCAAAGCATCTATCAACCTTGCATTACAAGGAATACAATCAAACTATCATCATAACAAACATTTGATCTTAGTGACCAAAAAAAATTCTATAAACCAAGCAAAGTACTTCCATCAACACATATCCATGTCACTGCAACAGAGTAACCTCAAATTTTACAGCACACAAGCAAAATGAACCTATATAAACTAACAAAGGTAAGGCTGCATTTTTTGAAAAAGGAAGAGAAGGAAATGATATTCTTCCTCATAGACACTTGCCTACATGTCCTGATGGTTGGTCTAAGGCTCCTGAACGGTTGAGTCAAATGCAATATTTGCAACCTCATAGGTGGATATTGTATGAGTAATAGCCGAGGTGCTTGGATAGTAAACAAGGATGGTGTTGTGGATATTCATTAATCTTTAACTTCACCTTCCTCCTCTGGTCTGTGGAAGCTATGGCCAGTTTACCACTGGAAAAGATGATCTTAGAAACCTTATCTGTTGACTTCATAGATGCTTTTTCTCGTCCTTCTTCTCAACTGTTAGAGCTATCAATTGGGCTAGTCCATGTCTAATAGTTTATATCCGGATAACCATTTTTTATATGTTGACAACTGTTGACCGTGTTTATTAAAGACCATGAAAGACCATACTCCATAATCATCCTAGTTGGAGTACCAGTCGGTAGCTGTAGGAGCCATTGTAATTTGTAAGCAAACCATATACAAAACATGCTGTTACAAACCTACAATTACAATATTCTTTTGTTTCTTCGTACTCATACCACGAGACGATCCTCCCACAACTGAAACAGCTACACTCCTTGAAAAACTCGACGATATTGTCATGGTTAGAAACTAACATCTAAAGATTAGACATATGATTGGAACATGTATACTCATAGTCTCTCAATTGATCTCTAAATATTATATAAAAAAATATTAATATAAGTAAGAGAGAGAATATAAATAGTTTCTATAAGAGATTATCACAAACCATTTGAAAAACTAAGTACACTTGTTACTCTAATAATAAGATTTAACATCTTGAAATTTTTTTAAAAATAAATAATTGAACAAAAACTATTACTTTATTATTTTTTGAGAAATCCCACCGAGTTTTTTTTTTCTCCATTGATGTACTTAAAATACTTAGTTGCTTTTAACAAAAACAATCATAATACATTAATTAATACTTTAATTATAATAAATAAATAATTTGTGTCTGAACTAAACCAAAAGCAGCGAAAAAGAGAATGTTGTGTCTTGTCTTTATCTCCCACTTCAAGGTCGCGTTGCTTCACTCTCCATTTTGCAGAGAAAGAAAGCTATGGTGAAGATTACAGATTCAACCCTCTTCTTCTTCTTCCTCCTCTTCTCTCCTTCCTTGCTTCTAGCTCAATCACAGCCTCCTGAGATTGACCCACAAGACAAAGCCTCCTTACTGATCTTCCGCGTCTCGATTCACGACCCTAACCAAAGTTTATCGACATGGTACGGCTCATCCTGTTCCAACTGGACAGGTCTAGCTTGTCAGAATCCGACAGGAAAAGTCACCTCCCTCACTATACCCGGTTCGAATCTGTCCGGTCTGATTCACACATCTCTCTGTAAGCTCACTTCACTTCAAAGCTTAGACCTTTCTGGAAACAGTTTCTCTGGAAACATCCCAACTTGTATCGGTGCGTTGCGTAGTCTCAGGACACTTAATCTTAGTCGGAACAGTCTGGTTGGTTCGGTTCCTGGAACATTTGTTAGCCTCAAGGAGCTTAGAGAACTTGTTCTAAGTGAGAATAGAGGTTTAAGAGGATTGGTTCCTCACTGGGTTGGTGATTTGATGAATCTTGAGAGGATTGATCTGAGTTTCTGCTCGTTTCTTGGAGAGATACCTGAAAGGTTACTGTATCTGAAGTCTCTGAAGGTTTTGAATCTTGAGAGTAATAACTTGACTGGTACACTTAGAGACTTTCAACAGCCTTTAGTGGTTCTTAACCTTGCTTCGAATCGGTTATCTGGTACACTGCCTTGTTTCTATGCATCTCGTCCGTCTCTTAGTGTTATGAATCTTGCTGACAACTCTCTGGTTGGTGGATTGCCTTCTTGTTTGGGTTCTCTATCGGAGCTGACTCATCTCAATCTTTCCTTCAATGGCTTCAGCTACGTGATATCTCCACGGCTTATGTTCTCTGAGAAGCTTGTGATGCTTGACTTGAGCCACAATGGATTCTCTGGTCGTCTCCCTAGTAGGATCTCTGAAACGAGTGAGAAACTTGGTTTGGTTCTTCTTGATCTCTCTTACAATAGGTTCTCTGGTGAGATACCCTTGAGGATCACCGAGTTGACGAGATTACAAGCTTTGCGTCTCTCTCACAATCTTCTAACGGGAGATATCCCTGCGAGGATTGGGAACCTGACGTATCTCCAAGTCATTGATCTCTCACACAACGCGTTGACTGGTTCAATCCCTCTCAACATTGTTGGTTGCTTTCAGTTACTTGCTCTGATCATCAGCAACAACAACCTCTCCGGCGAAATACAACCGGAGCTTGATGCCTTAGACAGTCTGAAGATACTTGACATAAGCAACAACAGGATCTCTGGCGAGATCCCGCTTACTTTAGCGGGCCTTAAGTCTCTTGAGTTTGTGGACATAAGTTCAAACAACCTCTCAGGAAACCTTAACGAGGCTATTACCAAATGGTCCAATCTCAAGTACCTCTCTCTTGCTCGGAACAAGTTCAGTGGAACACTCCCTTCTTGGTTGTTCAAGTTCGATAAGATCCAAATGATGGACTACTCCAGCAACAGATTCTCCTGGTTCATACCAGACGATAACCTAAACAGCACACACTTCAAAGATTTTCAGACTAATGGATCGTCAGGACCACCAGGGAAAGTAGAGATCAAGATATCAGCAAATGTGGTTGCTAAAGACGAACTTACCTTCAGCTACAATCTCTTATCAATGGTTGGTATTGATCTTTCTGACAATCTATTACACGGAGAGATACCTGAAGCTTTGTTCACACAGAAGAACATAGAGTACTTGAACTTGTCATACAACTTCCTTGAAGGTCAGCTTCCACATTTAGAGAAGCTACCAAGGTTAAAGGCCTTAGATCTTTCACACAACTCTCTATCAGGTCAAGTCACTGGAAACGTCTCAACTCCACCAGGACTGACTCTTCTGAATCTATCTCACAACTGTTTGTCTGGAATCGTTACTGAGAAAGAAGGGCTTGGGAAGTTTCCAGGGGCTTTGGTCGGGAACCCGGAACTTTGTGTGGAATCTTCAGGGAACAAGTGTGATCTTGCAAACATTGATGCATCACAAGAGGAGATATATCAAAACGAGTTGGTGGAAGGACCGATATCGATTTGGATATACTGCTTAAGTGCGTTTATAAGCTTTGATTTTGGAGTGTTGGGTATCTTCTGCTCATCTCGTGCTCGGAGTTATATTCTTCAGACCAAAGGTTAAGCTGAGAGAAGACTGATCTGATGTATATTAAATTTTCTAACACACTTTGGTTTGTTGTCTGAGATGTGAACCGTTTACAAGTTGACGCATTTCCAAATGTTTTGTTGTTTGTTTTGCTAGTCCTATATATATATGCTTATCTCAAATGTATGTTGTGTATAGAAGTTAACCGGTTTACATTGACGTATTAACCGGAGACCTTTTCAATCATGACCAAATGTTTTACTCATTGTTAGATTTAATAAGGTCATCGTCCCGGTTTATGGTATCGCCTAACTTCTCCGTCTGATATGAACAATAAAAAGTGGGTGGGTCAATGGAAACAATGGCATTGATTACCACATTAAAGAGTTTACGAGCTTCATAAATATTCTATACATGTAGAAGCTAAGCGTTAGTGATTGGTGGTAGCATGACGTTCTAACGTTTGTTTAAAATAATTCGTCTATACTCAGATATTTCTAACAATTTACCTCAAAATTAATATTTTCGTAATTTATCTGGTTTTTGCGATTTCATTAATTTTTTTGATTAATTGATAAACATATTTTAAATAATTTACCGGTGACTACAATTGGTGTCTAAATTCAGAATATTCAGAAACTTTTTTAATCAATAAATCGATAAACATCTTTCAAATATTAGGATATTGATGAACAACACTTGCAAATAACCTTTTTTTCTTTTAATTATATAGATCATGCGAAATTCGTTTTCCCCACAAATTAAATTAATAAATTATATCACAAACGCAGTTTTGCTTTAATCGGTGGAAAACGCTATATTCCTAGCAAAGAAGTTTCATTCAAAGCCGACACACACCATTGATCAGTGTCTCTACTTCTTCTCGGTCGGCAAAATTGGATCTGTTCATCAAGATCTCAGAAACCCAGAATCAATGCTTTCGTTATCCTCTTCTTCCTCGCTTCGTCCAAGTTTACACTTCCATTCTTCTTCCCACCAATCCGTCGTTACGACAACAAGAAGAAGAAGTATTAGCTCGTTCCGTCCGAAAGTCTTTTGTTGTTCCCACACAGCTACCAAATTCGATGTAATTTCACAAAGTCTCTGCCTTTTTCTGTAAATTGCTTACTTCAGCTTATGCTCAGCTAAATCAAATGTTTTGATATGTGCAGAGTCTCTCAAAGTCAGGAGGAGGAGGTTTTCTGCGAGAGCCTGAGAATGATTCTGATGTTCTTATTGAATGTAGAGATGTTTACAAGTCATTTGGGGATAAACATATCTTGAAAGGTGTTAGCTTTAAGGTAATCTTGTTCATGAGGATAGTTCTAGCTTTAGGCATTTGATAACTTCCTATGAGGTTATCTTGTTCTGGGTCTTTAGATTATGTTATAAAGCCTTCAGATTTCTAAACAGTTTTGATAATAATGCAGATTAGACATGGCGAAGCTGTTGGGGTGATTGGTCCTTCTGGGACTGGAAAATCAACTATTTTAAAGATCATGGCTGGTCTTCTTGCTCCTGACAAGGTCTTCAAGTCTTTCCTTTTCTCTCCTACTAGTTAGATCGTAGCCTTAGATTCTCTCTAAACTCTAGTGCTTGGTGGTATGCTCAGGGAGAGGTTTATATACGAGGTAAAAAGCGAGCTGGTTTGATAAGTGATGAGGAGATATCAGGACTTCGTATTGGCCTTGTAAGTGCTCGTTCTTATATAAACTCGTGCATTTTTGGTTTGCAGTTTTTGTATCTCTAATGGGTTTTTTTCTTCTGTCTTTACAGGTTTTTCAGAGTGCAGCTCTCTTTGATTCTCTTTCAGTTCGTGAAAATGTTGGTTTTCTACTGTAAGTTGTTATCCTTTACCGTCCTACTACATCACCTCAATTTCTCTAGCCAAAAGGTCTTATTGTTTAAACCTTTCATCTCAGCTATGAAAGTTCAAAAATGTCCGAGAATCAAATATCTGAGCTTGTGACACAGACCTTAGCAGCTGTTGGTTTGAAGGTATCCAAATTATTCTATCAGTTATAAAATATTTGCATCAAAAGTGATGATTAAGTTAGAAACATCTGGTTGTTATATTTTTTTTTCCTTTCTGATATGATCAGGGTGTTGAGAATCGACTACCTTCTGAGCTATCTGGTGGGATGAAGAAAAGGGTTGCTTTAGCTCGTTCACTTATTTTCGATACAACAAAAGAGGTCATAGAGCCAGAGGTAAGATCCTAAGATCTACTCAAGTTTATGAATGCACATTCTTCTCTAAAGGCTTAGCTCCTGCGTTTGTATAGTTCTTGATGAAAGTGTAGCTCATCATGAACTCTTTTTTTTCTTCTTCTTAGGTGCTCTTGTACGATGAGCCAACTGCTGGACTTGATCCCATTGCATCAACTGTAGTTGAAGATCTTATACGATCTGTTCACATGACGGGCGAGGAGGACACACTTGGGAAACCTGGAAAGATCGCCTCTTATTTGGTTGTTACCCATCAACATAGCACCATTCAAAGAGCTGTAGACAGGTTCAGATTATAGTCCACATTCTTGAAATACGCGATATGTTTTTCCTTCATCCCTTGAAAAGTTTGGTTTCTTCTATTCAGGTTATTGTTTCTGTATGAAGGAAAGATCGTCTGGCAAGGAATGACTCATGAATTTACAACCTCAACAAATCCAATAGTTCAACAGGTTCATGTTTTCACATCTTCACTTCTAATTTCAAACAAAAATGCTTGTCAAGAGATATGGAAGTACTTAAAATGCAGTTTGAGTCATTCACTGTTTTGTTGTATCTCTCAGTTTGCTACAGGCAGCCTCGATGGACCAATTAGATACTGAGGGGCACTAACCAAGACAATGCTCGATAGAAGAAGTGGCAATACAATGTCTAATGGCAACACATATACCTTGAGTTGAGTTGTGTGAGACTCCTCTTGCTCCCATTACGATTATAAAGAAACTAGTTCAGAAGATTCTTTATTTCTTCCAAAACTAAGCTTAAGCCTACTTGTAAACACTGTTTTATCTTAGTAGCATAAATCCAGAAAGCATTGTAAGTTGAGATTTCTTGTTTGAAGTACCATTATAAATGAATTGGGTTTTACATTGTGAAGGACAAGACCAGGATTCTGGCAAACAAACGCCTTGAGTTAAGTTGTGTATGCAGCCTCCTCTTACTCTCACTAAGATGATAAAGAAACTGTATAGAGGAAAGCAATTGATTAAAAAGATTCTTACAATTCTTCCAAAACCAGGCTTTAAGGCTACATGTAAACCAAGTGAGAGTATAATGCAGAGATAACAAGACTTGCATTCTCAGGCAAAACTGAAACTCTTGTTTTGAACTGATACACTTGTGACTCTAATCAAAGGCTCTCTCTATCTATACACAAACACAAGAACAGATTCAACTACCCAACTTGAAAGCATCAACAAATAGACCCAAACAAACACCAGCTTTCCAGAAATTCATAAAGACAACAAAAGACTGCAACTTCCCTGAAGATGAAGACGACTTCTTCTTCTTATACATAAGCATACCGATTCCTTCAATGGCAGCCACCACAATTCCAGCAACAAGCACGTCCCAGTCACCGGTTTGGCCAAGAATAGTAGCCAACGCATTAGCAGTGTAGAAACCAAGAAGCAGTAGAAAAATCTTCATTGGGAAGTTTTGTCTAGCAGAGTTTATCTTCACAAGCAGCTCTTTGCCTAAGGCAACCGCAATTCTGCCTAATCTAGTGCTACTTAGACCTGTTCTGTCTCCATCAATCTCTCCTCCTCCTCCTCCTCCTCCTCCGTTGTCTCCAGGAGGAACTGAAGAACCTGTGTCTAAGGCAAATGCTATTCTCTGGTTTGGTCTTCGAATCTGATAACTGTTTGAAGAGAAAACTTTCAAGTGACAGAACCAAAATGAAGACTCTTTTTGAAGCTCAGAATAAATTAAAAAAGGTACCTTTTCATGGGATTGAGCCTTGTGTGGAACACATTTATCATAAAGGATCGACCTTTATCAATTTCGAGGATTGATAACGATGAGGCTAAGATGCGTGAAGCTTGAATTTGAGATGCCATGAGAAACGGGACTCGGTTTCTGAGATTTTAGTAGACGATAAGAGAGATGATCTAGAAACGATTTGAAGCAGCAGAAGAGGAAAGGAGAGAAGCTTTGGTGCTTGGAAGGAAGGAATGAGATTTTAGAGAGACGCGGTGTCGATAGTGATGGAACGATAATCACAAAATTACTCTAAAAGTATTAGGCATTCGGGGATCCAATAGATTTTGGTTCAGGATCAATTCAGGTTCGTTTTTATTTTGAAGTACACTGGAAATCTGGTTAAATCCGTTTTAAATTCGAATTCAGTTTGTTATCTAAATACTTATTTATAATTAAAAAATACATATTCAAATTTTAATTATCTACATATTTATTTATAATTAGAAAATATATATTTAAATTTATAAATTTGAAAAATTTAAACAATTTACATTAACAAAAGTCTAGTGGCATAATTAAAAAAAATGATTGCTAAGAAGAGAGACACAAAAACAATTCAAAATCAATAACTAGAAAAGCTCATCTAAACTTAAAAAGATAAAATAGATTAAATTTTTTTTTGAAAAAAATAAATTATAGTCAAACTTTAAATATAATTATAAAAAAATATAAAATTTTTAATATTTGAATAATGAATCAAAATATACCATAAACTAAATGTTGAAATTAATGTTTTCATGTTATAATACTTATTAGGGTATTTATTTAAAATTGAGTATATGTTTGGTAAATTTAAATTTTTATTTTCGGATATTCATTTGAATTCAAGTTCGTTTCAGATAAAATTTAAATTCCAAAATACTATAGAATAAAATCCAAATTTCGAAATACTATAGAATAAAATCCATCTGAAAATTATGTCAGGTACACTTTGGTTTAATTTTGCCTTTTATCAGTTGGATCAATTTGAATATTTGGTTTTTTGTCCACCTCTAAAAAAGGTTTCATTATTATTGAAATGTAATTAAAAACAAATAGTTAAATGGCTTTTTTTTTTAGTTATGAACAGTACTCTGTAAAGTTTTATTCATCTTTTAGGAATATAAACCAAAAAAAACAACCAATTTGCATAAATTCGAATTTAGCCAATTTATAAATTATATTGTAAAAGACTTATTCAGCTCTAATATTCCAAAAACAAAAACAGTTTCAAAGACACTTCCACCTTTGACGATAGAAGCGATACAAAAACATTACTAATACAGTCTTTTAAGAAGCAATCTCTTCTTCACCGGCCATGTTCACATATTTGGCAAATGGTGACCGACTTAGGATTGACAAGAGTGCAACGTTCACAAGCCCATTGGCCTGATGAAGAATCCGAGCTGCTGGCTCGAGAAGTGGATCCCTTGTGTTTCCCACCTAAGCTCTTTGAACTTCCGGCTCGACCATATGCACAATGCGAGTTCACATCCGGTAACCCATTCTCCAGCGCTCGAACTAAGTTCTCGAAATAGTTTTTGGTCACACTGTTCAGTTCCCATTGATTAAAAAAATGTTATTAGCTTCTTTTACTCAGCTCTCTAAGTTACAAGTCAGTCACAAGTACCAAAACAGGTACTACTATGTTAGTTTATCCGTATTGTTCTGTGGGGTTTGGGAATTATTACCTGGTTAAACCTGCGAGTTTTGTGCGGAACTCATTAAAATCTTCTGATGGACCTTTGGCTTCAAAGTACAACTTCAATTCTTTTTCAGCACATTGATGAAGTCGTTCAAGGCCCGACTCAGCTTCCCCTAAAACCATGATAACACAAGAGAAGAAATCAAATTACAAGCAAACTAAAGCATCTTAGTCCATATACCATTTAACAAACTGAAATTAGTGTGGTCAAAGATGATACTGAATCCTTGACAAATTGGTTAAGTTTCGGATTAAGCTGGACCAATTTTTTATGAGTGATGATAAACTCCACATTATATCATATAAGGTATATATTCTAAACCAATCCCTATCTTACTAAACACTACATGATGTTCGATAAAATTCGGAACCATCAGAATGGATCTAAACATCATCACGTAAGGTACATAACTGTGGTTGCTCTCTGTTTCGACCATAGTCACCTATCACAGAGCATATCCTAAACCATTCCCAATCTTTACTAAAGCTACATGATGTTCTATAAAACAGGGAGTAGAAACGCAGAAAGTAATATACTCAAGGAATCAAAACCAAGATTTTTGGAAAGTTAAATGTAAATTTGAGAATTAAAAACAAGGTACCTTGTAAGTACTCGAAAAACTCTCTCTTTCCATGCTCATGGTCAGGTATGTAAAATCCATAAGCATATGTCCATTTAAGAACTCGTCTGCATTCGACTATCTAACGATTGCAGAGCAAATTAGTGAGCAAAGTCCAAAAGTCTCAGATACCTGACAAGAGAAGCAGAATATTACCTGTAACCACGCTTCTATAATGAACTTCAGTTGTGATTCAGGCTGACACTGTATGTCACTCAGCTTCTCAATCTGTCAAGTCAATAAGAAAAGACTTTAGCCAAAACCAAACATTATAAAAACAACGAATATTCATTGAAACCTATAACAAATTAGATAACAAACAATTATGGCAGATATTGTAAGAGATCATCATGATAATTTGAGCAAACTTTCTGTACTTCATTGGATATAAAATCTGCAATGACTGATTAGGTAAAAGACCCAGCGAGATTGTGAATGAGGAGGGGCAAGACCAAAGATAATTCACAGTTTTTTTTTCTTGTTATCAAGCAATACTTCCTTGATGGTCCTTATTTACATGAAAAAGTGTTGCAGTGTAAGCTCACATCATCTGTTTGCATCTTCTTAAGATCCGTCAGCGCCTTTTGCCTAGACTGCAGCAAGCAGTGAAAACATTTGTAGATCATTTTAGAATAAAAGCCAATGGGTTTATGTAAATACAAGGGTCATTATTCATCAAAGAATACATTTTACAGAAAGAAAACATTAAAAATTTAAGGCAGAATAATATTGATAAGAAAATTTCCAAGGCTTATTATAATCTCCCTAAAGACTAATTTCTCTAGCAGTTACATGACTTGTCAACTATATGTCACTCCAATAAAATATTAGTCACAATACCTAAGCACCTACGAGCATAAGCCAACAAATAAACAAACTAGCTGGTATTCACAACTAGAAATCCGGTTCCTTATACAACAAAGACATCACATACATTACATCCACTTCTATGTTATAGCCTCTATGGATTCCAAGTCAACCAGCTTCACTTCCTCAATTTTTCAAAGTTCTCAAAGAAAATAAAGATATTCATATCTTATAGTACTCTACCTCAAAAAAATTATAAACATATACGCTTAAGATTATTCATTCAACATCAATCAACGAAATAGTTGATATTTTTGTTCCATAGCAGCAGATTTTAATTTGACTGCTGAAAATATCTTTCTTTAATTCCCCTTTTAAATAGAAGGTAATTAATTCAACAAAAACTGACATACCGATTGATTGGTTGCCCATCGTTCATAGTAATGGGTATATCTCTCAAGAGAGTTTTTCGCCATCTCTCGGCGTTTTTCAGTCTCATCAAACTACACAAAACATTACGAAAGACATAAAATGGGTTCCGCGATTAACTAAATATATTTACAGTCAGTAATGAGCAGAAGCGAAGTAGAGAATTCATACAATGCCATCTTGCTTTGCTGCATCATAACGGTTACAAGCATAAAATCCACCTGTCTTTTCACCATGCTCTGTCCATGCTCCAAGGCAGAGCCTACATTTACATAATACAGATACTTATGACGAATATTGACTGGGGAGCAACAAAGAATCAAACACAACCAGATTGATATGAGGATCAGATAAAAAAAAGATACTGAAACATGCAGAAAGAAGATTGCCACAGTATATTTCTAATTTTTCAACTTGCTTGGGAGAATAAAATGTAAAAATCCAATTATGTACCATGGTTCCAGGACGCATGGAGAGAACAGAAGCAGAATTTATGATATCATAGCATTCTGTACAATCAACGCTTTATCAACTTACCAGCAGAACTCATATTTACATGGCGGGGTACATGTAATATGCATACAACCTTGATTCTTCTCTATTGGACGTTTACATTTTGGACAGGGCTTCGAATTTGCCAAAATCCTGAAAGACAATATAGAGTTTAGAAGCAACAATTCATAATGTCTAGCACCCTTTTACGGTCGAACACAACATCCCAAACATCTTAAGCATCTACATATCTCAACTAAATCAACGTACCAATTCATATTCTCAGATTCAGCGCTATTCTTCATTACCCACTTAGATACGGTGTCACAATCTACAGGACGGTGAGCTTCTTCAGCACACTGCGGTCACATGACGTTCGAGTCATACGGTATGGTCATGTCAATTAGTTTCTACGCAATGTAATAATGAAACTTGAACTGAAAGAGCGACTTACATTCCAGCAGAAACTGTAACTACATCGACAATTCACATCATAACTACCACTCCCAACAACAAAGTTTACAGCGTAGTCACAACCTGGGGCAGGACACCACTTGGTCTGAAGGATAAAGAACACTAACATTATGCACTGCTTTTCATTTGCATATGCCTAAAGTATAATCAAAGACTGGAACTGATAGCTTACCTTTCTGTTGTCTTCAACATATGATCTAATAAAATAACTTGTGTACTTGTCCCTATCCTTCTCAGGAGCTAACAAATTGATCATATCCTGACCAATAGCAGCATTGCAAGAAGGATCTGGGCATCGTAACATAAGACACCCAGGACCATCATTAATCGCAGTGGAGATATAACCTAAAGATGGGTGGAAAGGTCAGATAGATAACCCAACAACAATGAACCATCACCATATGCTACTTAAAGAGAGACATTGCAAGTTTAATCTAAGCATACGTTTGGAGATAAATATCATCAAGACAACAGTAAAACAAACCTTCCCAGCATGAATCGCAAAAAGGGTGACCACAGGCAGCAGCATGCAATTTATCAGAAAGTAAAGTCTCAAAACAAATACCACAGGTAAGCTGCCAAAATTAGAAACAAAAACCAAAGTTTAATACTTTCAGATAAACTTTTACAATGTTAGAAAGAAACTAAAAGAGAACATACTTCAGCTTCAGCATCAGATGGAAAATTGACAAGAGGTTTGTCCAACAAGCCAACAGCATGTCGAACTTTTTCTTCATCAGCAAACCATTCATCATGAACTCTGCTAACACACCTAAAAAAAACACCCATAAAATGATGCTATCAACACCAAGGAGACAATTAAAGAAACATTTACAAAGTAATGATTTTTAAGATATATAAGAGCTCATAGGACACTCAAATGAAGTTTGTCTAAACACAAACAAGCATGGCCTGAGATTTTGGAGGCTATAAACGATTTATTAAGGGTTTTAATAAATTTCTTTTATTTATAAATTTGGGAGCTTATTTTTATGTAATTTTCTTCTAAAAGTTTGGGACCATATGTCAATGCTTTCGAGCATTGACCTATGCCTAGGCCGAACTTGCCTATGCCCAGGACCGGCCATGCATACAAGAACGCTGGAAAATAAAAGACAGAGAGATTGGAGATTCACCAATTGTAGTGACGAAGGAGGATAGCAGAAGAGTTAGTTGAAATGGACAAAACAGAAGAAACCCTCGAGATGTCTTCTTCTTGCAGCTTACAAATATCCTCCTCGCTTAACACACTATAGTTTTGCTACAAAATGATATGTAAGAAACTCAATATTATTATTACATCATCACCAAAAATCAAACAAAAAATGGTCCAGAAATGAAACGAGATCCGTAAGATTGAGGAACGAACCTGGCGGCGGCGGAAGAGGAGGTCATCGGAATCATCAACGTCGTCTTCCACGAACTCGTAATCGGCGTCCACGCTGTCTGCGTAATCGGAGTCTTCGTTGCCGCTGTAGAAATCGTCGTCATCACCGTCCATCGTCGCGATCGATTCGATTCTCTAACACTCTCTTTTTTTCGATTTTTGTAAAACAAAATAAAGAAGGAAAGGCTCGGAAGACGTTTTCCAAGGCAAAAAAAAAATAAAAAACAAATAGAAATAGCAAAATGGTAAATTACAATTAATTCATTATTAATCATAAATAAATAATACTATATATAAGAAGAATTCATTCTAATTTTATCGTGTTAAATCTGTATTCTTTTAATAACTTTTCTGTGACCTTTTTTCTTCTCAATTTGTAAGTTTAGGATTCATTTTTGGTCATTTCCCACTCATTTTACACTCATTTTTATAATTATTAAAGTTGGAGGAAATTTGCCAATATTTTAAAGAGTTTTATAAAATCATTTTTAAAAACGGTCCCTAAATATTAATTTTTAAATGTTTAAGTATCGGTTATTACTTATTAGAAACCAGGTTGAGTATTAACTATGAACTCAAAATAGTTAAATATTTTTATAATAAATAAAAATTATAAAAAGGTATTTTTGAGAAATATTTTCTAACTAAAACAGTCGGTGTTTTAACAATTTTATTTAACGGGTTAATGTCACTATAAAAATAGTACAAATTTTCAATTCGAAATGTTTAAGCGTTGATTAAAGTCTCGATTGGTACAGCTGTTGATAAAGCAATAACAGTATGATGAAAAAGCATTATGTTGTACCAGTTATATGCTCTCATTAAAAATTTTAATTAATAAATTGGTAGAACATTAACGGTATATAATTTAAAATTACATAAAAGTTAGTATATAATATATTTATTTTAAAATAATACATATAGATAATATTAATAATATTTTTTCATGAAAATAATGAATTTTATTTAATTATATAGATTAAATTATATTTTAAAATTGAAATATTATTCTTTTAAAAAATTAAATATAATTGTTTTAAGAAAAATATAATTTATGTAGGGATATAAAAATTATTTATGATATTATTAAATAAAATGAATTAATTAGATATATATATATATAAATTCTCATTATTTATTTACTAGTAGATGAATAAATCATTCATATACAAAATTATCATAAAAATTAATATATACCATATAAATTATTTATTTCTGAATAATATAGATATGTTTATATTTATAATATATATAAATATACACTATATTATATTTTGTTATTAAAAATAATGAATGATGTGTATAATTATATAAAATATATTATATTAAATGTGAAATATTGTTCTTTTGAAAATATTTAGTCGTAATTTTTATTTTGAAAAATACAATTTTTATTTTTTAAATTATAAACATAATTTTTATATAATAAATAAAAGGGCAAATCTCCTAAATAACCCCTTTTGAAGTTTTTGTCACAAAAATAACCCTCAAGAACAAAAATGACAAATCTAACCTTTTTTTATTCTCAAAAAATTAATTTTTTTTTTTAATTTTAAACCTCACCCCCAAAACTCCACCCCATAACTCTAAACCCTAAGTCTAGATTAGTTAACCCAAGGGTATAAATGTATATTAAGTCATTTTGTTAACCCTTGGGTTAACTAATCTAAACTTAGGGTTTAGAGTTATGGGGTAGGGTTTTGGGGGTGAGTTTTAAAATTAAAAAAAAAATTAATTTTTTGAAAATAAAAAAGGCTAGATTTATCATTTTTGTTCTTAAAGGTTATTTTGTGACAAAAACTTTTTAGGGTATTTTTCTAAATAAAATAAACTAATTAAATATAATTAATTTTATTTTTTTATTATTGTAACTGCAAATGATCTACCAAAAGCTTCATATAAAAGCATTGAGTAAAAAACATTTGGATAGCATTAGCATCTTGTAAATGTTTTTTTAAATGCTTTTGAGATAAATGTTAATTGGACAATAAGGAACATAATACTTATGTTAATGCTCTATCAATCACACCCTAAATAGAAAATATATTGAAAATTATATGAAGATTCATAGTAGTTTTATACCTGATGAAAATTATATCAGATATTATTTTGGGAATTTTCCATAGCTTGTAGAGAAAATCTTACAAATTACTAGACCCCATAAGATGCAAAACGCAAATGAAACTAATAACAATTTTGTTAATCAACCTCGTAATACCCAAAAAACAAAATTCTTTAGTTAATTACTAATTAGTGAATATAATTATTTTTAATTAAAGACTATCCTGGAAAGTTGATAAAAGTCATTACATAAAAATACTAATACCGCCAGGTTTAGAGGTAAGAAAGGAGTAAGCATAAACGAACATTAAGGAAGAAGCTAATTACCACTGTCTTGTTTTAAAGCCTTTGCAAATATCCAACAGTTATGATTCTTCACCACCCTCCACCGCCGCTCTTTTTACCGGCAGACTCGTTTCCCCAACCGCCGCCACCACCAGAACCGCCACCCCAACCACCATCCTCGCTGCTCTTTTTACCACCAGAATCATTTCCCCAACCACCACCTCCAGATTCGTTACCCCAACCGCCTGCACTCTTTTTACCACCAGACTCGCTTCCCCAGCCTCCATCTCCAGTTCCGGTATTGCTATTTCCCCAATCTCCGTTCCCATCTTCCCTCTCACTGTTATTATCTCTCCTTCCTCTGCCTCGACCACGACCACCATACGGCCTTGGCGCTCCACTTGGATGCCCATCACCACGTCCACCACCATTTCTGAACTCACCGCCTCTCCCTAACACATACATTTTCACAATTTCTTAAAAACTGAACATGCAGAATGATAGTCTCAGATAACAGAAACAATATTCATAAACAAAAGCTTGAGAAGTCGAACAATGATCATACAACCCTTTGATGCAAGTTAAAGTGTTACCTGGTCTTGGTGCAGATGAGCGATCTGAGTTACCTTTCCAGCCTCCTTCACTCTGAGAACCACCCCAACCACCTCCTCCAGAAGAGCCACGGTCCGCTGGGCTTCTCATCGGCACCATGGCAGCAACAGACCTGATCGATGGAGCTGTTTCCTGTAATGAATCATCAATATGCCTCTGGAAGTATGCGACAAGCCTGTCAATGTCTTCAAACATCCTTTTCCTGAACTTCAATCCCTTGGGGTATAGACCAACATACTCGTGATGTGGATTTGTGCTCCTTATGTAAGACAGTATAAAGGTGCCTGGGTGCTCGTGTGATATCCCGAAAGAGTAAACTATCCTTGCAGGATTTTCACTCTTCTCGATCCTGAGTAGCTCATCAACTTCTGATTTTGTCCCCTTCCGGAACTTCCTATAATTAAGCATGGTCTTGAGATGAGAGACCAGAGGATCAACATACCGATCCATGACCTGAAATTAAGAGGTGTTAAGATTTAAAAAAACTTATGATAAAAAGCTTATTAATGTTGAAGAATCAAATACATACCTCATCTAAATCCTCGAAGGTGTCCTCTCCAATTGTCAGCGTCTTCCCAATACACTGTAAGCTTGTGATGTCCTTGTTTTCTTTTCCACCTTCAACTATCTCCTTGTGAGCATAGACTCCACCGTAGATCTTGAGCGTCAATGTCAAGTAATTGAGTCCTCGAGAACTTGGACGAACAATGCTTTCTCCAAAATCTTTGTCAGACAAATACTGAAAGATCATAACACCAACGAATAACCTCAGATTCTTTTTAAAAAGAAGATAGTAACAGAAAACAAGACTATTAATGTAAGCAAGCATCTTCTCAGCTTAACAAGTACCAAACAGAGTAAAAGAGTACCTCTGTTGCTTGGTCAGCAGTGATGTTCTGGAAACGGGGATGGACAATCATCCGAGATTTAAAATGCTTTCTCACCAGCTCCTTTTCTTTTCGAGCTTTCTCTTTTTCAATCTGGAGACTGTTTCTATCCTCATGGTAATACGGATCCAGATTCTGGTTTTGCTGGCGCCTGTTGTTTCTCATTTCACTTTCTTTGCAAATAAGGAACACTTGATACCTCTCCTTTTGAATCGATTTGATCTTGCATGTAAGGATTTCGCCTTCGTTTAGTCGGTCTGACAACTCAATAATATCTCTTCCATCATCTGCGAAATCTTCCTTCGTAAGCATCCCAGTTAATCCAGAATCTAAGACACATATGGCTCTTCCACTCTGTAATCTCCGAACAGTGGCCTGAACAATTCTGCCTTCAGCTATGGTGTCTTCAGTTTCACCTGAGTTCATATAAAACTCTTCATCTGCAGTTGGATCTTTAAAAGGTATCCGCCAATCCTGGAAACCACAGCTTAACTCCCTCATGATATTACCGTAAGTTTCCTTCTTGTTCTCTCGTTTCTTGCTTGCAAGATACTCCTCAAGGACAACTTTCCTCAAAGAGCCTGGCCGATCTCTCACATGCTCTATTGCCATCTCTATTGCATCCTCATCATCATTGGAATCACCTCTTACATCTTGATCATAAATATCTTTTGCCAATTCTTGTGCAAGACCGTACGACTCAGGATGTATTCTGGTGTCATCCAATAAGTCGATAAATTGACTGCTACTAGCAGCCAGCCCACTCCTTCGGATGCGCAAGAAACCAGCTGCATTTACAAACACCTTTTTACCAAGCCCATGCATTATCAGGTCCTTGCGGACAAATATTGATCCAGCTCTAACAAGCGACCTTTGCAATGACGCAGCTTTCCTAGGCCCAAGTCCAGAAATGAACTGTAAAGGAGAGAAAACCCACTCATGGCTAGCTGCCAAATTAATGTCGATTCCAACCTGGTTTGTTATGTCAACCATAACCTGCTCAACCATCCCATACTTCTCGTCAACCTGAAGAAAATTCTCCAATGGATGAAGCTTCCAAGACAATATTTCCCGGCCTGGACCGCATAAAGTCGCAGCCATTGCAAGAGGATTCTGGAGATAGCGTCCAAGAGCAACTGCACGTTTCACGATCCCTGACTGTTGAGGTAGCTGTTCACCTGAGATTCGAGAATTTCATATAGCCTAGGAAGTGATTCGTCTACATAAACAATGGTTAAGTCATCCATCTGTCCAACATCTCTAGGTTTTTCCTCCACCATCTGGAATATGACCTGAAATAAAAAGAAGAGGAAAGGCATGACCAACATTTACTATGCAAAAGAAATAGCAATGAAAAAAGAAGTTCCACCAGAAAATTTGCAGAAAATTAGCTACATAAGCAGAAATTCAAGCTTTTTTTTTGTCAAAGCAGAATTAGCTACTGGTTTGGAAGGCAGTCAAACTTGATAGAAAAAAAAAAGGTTCAGAGAGTTCAATAGTTTTTATGATAAGCGCACAAATCCAGGCCACTCCAGAGTAGATATTGAGGAACTAATTAGGTAAGCCAGTGATCACAGTTTTCCGGAACGTATTAACATAAGTCCTACAGTTAAGAGCAAACTCGGAACCTGTATCATTAGCATAGGTTAGCAAATACAGCTTATGGTACATGTATCCTTACCTCATATATATCATCCTTCAGACGAGTACAAGACAAATTGACAGCTCCTAAAGCCACAACATGCGGTTGATGGTCCATCATAAACTTCAAAACACGATCCTGGTCATTCTTTTTACGTTGCTGGTCGTTGACATTTTGGGATCGCAGCGTGAGAGATCCAGCATAAAGGACATCAAGCACCTCTCCCGATGAATCCAGCATCACAAACGTATTTGGTGGCTTTCCAGGTCCCCAACAACATGCCATGACCCTTGGTGCAGATTCCTCATCTGAGCTAACGTCCATTTCTTTCTTTTGATATGGCCCTGCAGACACCTTGTTCCACAAAGCCTGTCCATACTCTGAAAGCAGCCGACTCTTCGCTCTGCTAGTTAGCAAGGATCGTGCTTCTTTCTCCATTGATGGCAAAATAAAAGTTTGAAGTGCATCCTCCAGTATTAATTTTCTTTGCTCATTCCAGAGTTGAGCATACTTACTGACCCCAACACTTAGATAGTGTTCATTGCAGTCACTAATTAGCCTGTTCATGCAATTCTCAGGCAGCTTGAAGGTTACTTGAAGAAGTTTCTCCTCTTCTGCCTTCTGAATGAGAAGCCACTGCGAACCCTCAAACTTGCTCAGTGGCTTTTCTCGTAACCACTTAACCCCAGAAAACTGATGGAAGAGTCTATTACTCCATTCCCATCTGCTGTTGGACTTGTTGAGACTAGTGCATTCTCCATATAAATGCCACGGACATACTTTTTGACTGATGGCTCGCAACTTATCTCAACTGCAGCCTGAGAGAAAAATAAGAAGTATGTCAGCATTGATGCTAAAGAAGCTCTTGTAGTAGTAAATCCAGCTTAAAGTCCATAATAGGTTTGTTCGCAGAACGTACCATATGCCGTGCACCCTTAAGAACAGCTTGAGGATTTTCAAACATTGCACACACAAAGTTCAATGCCTTTTCCTCTGGTGTTTCTTTTGGCATCCTCAAGCTCATCAACCTGCAACTCAAGCAGCATTAGAACGCTCATTCCAAACAGAATGCAGACCAAACGAAAAATTACACTGACCATTTTTCTAGGACAATGCAAGTCCCAATTGCTCAGCACTATACCCAAATTGTTTGCAACCTCCCAGAGCCCCGCTTTGCTGCAGATGCTATATTGTGATTTTCTCTTAGGCCTCTTGTACTGCCCTTCATCAATACCAACTTCACCGGCAGGAAAATGCAAGTTGAACTTGGGAATCTACATCATCAACTTCTCTTTCTGTTTTCTGCCACTTTAAGAGACTTAATGACTGATTCAAAAAGATATAGATTTTAGGTTAAGCCTTAGTTCATCATAAACCCTCCTGGACTCTTCTTCGAACCGTTTTGTGTAGTAACCATGCAACGCCATTTTCCTTTTTCGAAGAAGAAGCCACTTCCTATCCAAGTCCTGAATCTTCCAGAAAACCTATATTGGCAAATACTTTTACGTTAATCCACCAATTTCCACAGACGATATATTAATCTGAGTGCTTGCTGTTTCTCCCAGAAGACTGCTTACCTTATGCCACTTGGCCTCAGGTTTTTCTCTATATTGAGCTCACTGATATCAGAAGAGTCTAACAAGCTCCGGCATTGCTCCTTTCGGTACATAGCTATAAACGGTATCTAGAGGAGAGCATAAAAATTAGCATAACAATCAAAGAGCAATTCTAGGAAAATCCAACTAGAGATGAATTTAAATACCTCTAGTTTCTGCACATGATGTAGCTCCAAAAACTTTGCAATGTCATCCTTGTTAACTGAGAAGCCTTGTCCACCAAAAATGTGAAGTCCATCAGGATCTTTTAGTAGAGAAGTAAATTGGGCATATATCCAACTGCTCTCTTCCTCAATGCTAAGTTCATCTATCGGAGGGCTTCCAGTGCTTTCTTCAGATATCTGTCAAAGTTGACAAGATACTTTACATCCAACCATGAACACCAAATAAACTTAACATAAAAACATATAGAAAACTGTAGCCAAGAACGCACCTGCATTCTCTCAGGCATATCAAGTTGGCGGATGTCATCATCTTTCCCTGGTCATTGTACTTATCAGAAAGAACAGTTGGTTCAACTCATCTTCAAGCCTTTCTTTCCATCCTTTCACTTGATGCCAAACCCTTTTTGCCGAATTAACAATAACTCGCCAACATCGCCCAAATATATCGCTAGCGTCTTTCAGAGCAGTCATATCTGATCCCTGTCTATATTTCTTTTTCTTATGTTCGCCCCTGAAAAAAAAGTCGCTTAGAATCAGAAAAAAATTCAACGTGACATAAGACAACCATAAGATCACAAGAGAGATAAAGAACAGAAAAATTGTACTTCCTAAGGATGATCATTCCCATCTTCATCTACGATGAAAATCTGCCCATTTCATCCTCGCTTCCAACTACATCTTCCTCCCACAGCTAGTTCATCGCCTACATCATCAGGCAGATCTACTAGACACGCAAGAGTACAAAATAAAAAATAATGCGTCAAGAGTAAAAATAAGAGTATCAGCAAAGCTAAAAAGAATATACGCATCAACCATCATCAAACAGATTGTCCTTTATCTGGCCCTCTGCAACTTCTTCCAGGCTTCCACTACTCCCATTCAAAATGCATCATGCAGATGATCCTCCCTGGCCAAAACTCCCTTTCCCTTTGAGCTTTCCTTCAACCTCTTGCTTTCTTCTGTCCATGGTTCAGGAAAAAGAAAAATCAAGTATTTATTAGCATTGCAAATGTATTTGCTCAGTGCATGATACAAATCCTAAATCTAATGTATGCACCAAAGTGATGCACTACACTTTATGGAATTTTCACTGTATGTTATCTCTGGATAAAGACAAGATAACATCTTCATCAAGTAAATCTTCGTCCCTAATAAAAACACTCCAAATGTGGGAAGCTTTATCCAGAAAAGGATACAACATCACAACACAGGTACTACTAATCATTCAGGGGGAATATCTTGGTACTAAGATCTATACTGAAACTCAGCCTTAACATTAATTTTTTGCAAGTACGAAAAGATGAAATTTAAGAGAGGAAGAAGGGCAAAGGTGTATACTTTTTCCTTCGTTTCTTCTTCTTTTCTGCTTCTCCTCATCGCTATTTTGCCTTTCTTCTTCTTCTCCATCGTCATCTTCCTCTTCTTCTTCATCACCCACTATGAAACCATCATTCTCATATCATTATCACCTGCAAAACAAAATATACTGTTCTCACATCAAAAAAAAGTCAAAAGTGCTAAGGTGTATAGCAGAAACACCACTGACTCAACCCAGAGTGAGAAAAATGTGAAACTCATTGCTCATACATAGAAACCATTTAGTCTAAAAGGAACCTGACAATGCACATTATAAACCAAGTATCCTAGAGACAGAGAGATATAAACACGAGTTAAAGGAGAAAACTTTCAGCAGAGAAGATATAAACACACGAAGTGGTTAAAGGAAGAAAACTTTCCAGCAGAGAAGATATGAAAACACACGAAGAACCCAAAATCAAGGAGCAAAGCTTACCTCCTCCTCTTCTTCATCTTCATCATCGTTGTCAGGGTTCTCGACAGGATCTCCATGAACTGGCTCTCCATCTTCATCCTCGAGCTCATGAT